>JAXDDX010000104.1:252500-355000 GCA_034670405.1 Hoplostethus atlanticus
AACCTCACCGTTTCATCCGAAGAGCCCAGATACTCACTTTTATTACAAAGCCTCTAAAGAACAACACAAACTGTCTCATTTTGGACCGAAGCTCTTTCAGGAGGCCAGTTGATGAAGAACACCTTCTCATTTATAGCCTGGGGTTACTGTGTGTGTGTGTGTGTGTGTGTGTGTGTGTGTGTGTGTGTGGGAGGGGGTTATCTGCTCCTGGGAGATGAAAGTGCTGCCGTAATCTCCTGCTGATGGCTGCTGGAGGAGTCGGGGGTTAAATGCCTTGCTCAAGGGCACCCTGCTGGTCGATATAACACATCCTCTGGTTCTCCTCGAGGGATTTAACTTTTCTGTCTCCACCAAAACAATTCACTCCTGTGGTTTGAGAAAAAAGTGATTCCTTTCAAAATGCTTGTCCCTTAAAGCACGTTATGGGTTACACTCCAGGTTTTGGGTCATGTCGAGCCCTTTCAGTATCTTTTTGCGGACAGAATCATCCGTACGTTGAAAACGACGACCGGCAAATTCCAGGTAGAAAAGTTAATTACCTGTAAATTGGATAAGTAAGAGTCTTAGACCACTCGGCCATGACGGGTCTCCGGGTTGAGCTGAAGCTTTTAGTTACTTCCCCGTTGCTGACGGAGGGATGGAGCAGCGGAGAGGTGGAAGTCCATCTCCCCCTCCAGGCTCGCTGGCGGACGCTTGGACGGAAACAGAAGCAGCGATGTAATGAAAGGCTTCCAACCAGGACTCAACGCCACTGTGGATTTAAAGTTTAATGACATCTCTGTGTTGTCTTGTGGAGGATGGGGAGGAGGAGGGGAGGAGGAGGGGAGGAGGGGGAGGGAGGTTCCCCACCAAAGAGTACTTATTTGTCGTTTCTGAATAATTGAAGACTCGCTCTTGTTAGAAAAACCTTTTGTTGTCTCGTAACTGACTCGTGACTCGGAGGCAATCTGAGCCACCAGACTTCCCAGCGGCGCTGAGTGCATTCAGCAATCTCTCTCCCACTGCTGGAACTCAACAAGCCACTCAACACACGCTGATATCTTCATGCAGAGTTACTGTAGTCTTTAGTGGAAAAGTTAAAAAAAAAGAAAAGAAAACAATACAATGAGCTGGTGTGTGGAGAGATATCAACAAGTATCAAGGACGTTTTCATTCAGCGGCTCTGAAATCCAGTCGGTCCAACGACTTCAGTTACTTGGTTGGGATCTTCTGCCATACCATTTTGGAATGATATTCTTTTTTTTTTACTCTTATAAAAGCAGTAAAGTTTGACGTCTCTGATAGAAACAATAAAGTTCCATTTAAAAGTTTGAGCAGAGATCCAACAGAAATGTCTCCTGAAGAGGTGATAAATATAGGATAACAACATGCTTGTTGAACGAGGTGCAGTAGAGTAGAGTAGACTAGAGTACAGTAGAGTAGAGTACAGTAGTGTAGAGTACAGTAGACTAGAGTACAGTAGAGTACAGCACAGTAGACTAGAGTAGAGTACAGTAGAGTAGAGTACAGTACAGTACAGTACAGTACAGTAGACTAGAGTAGAGTAGACTAGAGTACAGTAGAGTAGAGTACAGTAGTGTAGAGTACAGTAGACTAGAGTACAGTAGAGTACAGCACAGTAGACTAGAGTAGAGTACAGTAGAGTACAGTACAGTAGAGTACAGCACAGTACAGTAGAGTAGAGTAGAGTACAGTACAGTAGAGTACAGTAGAGTAGAGTAGAGTATCGTCCAGAAAGGGAAAATCTCAGCTGCTGACAAAGTATCTATTGATCCATTCATTTTGATCAGCCACCCCCTCATATATAACATGGTTACTATGGCGACGGGACAGCGAAAACCTCTTTAAAAGGAGTTTCATCTCCGGTACCAGTGACCGGTTCTCCAGGAGACCCAGTTCACCGGAGAGATCCTGTCCTCAACTCACTGAGTCGAGTCTTTCCTCCCGGAGTGCCACTCCTCTGGTCCATTTCCTCCTTGAGCCGGCAGTACATCAAGATCAGGAGAGTGAGGGCAGGTGAGGGAGCAGCGAGCCTGAGCCCTGGAAATCATTCAACTTTGAATGGAGCCGAGTATCAAAGCCGGGGCTCTCCGTCACGTGGAGATAGCGCTGCGCCAGATGAATGTACGGATTTACAGTGAGAGCACTGAAGGTCACCCGCCCAGAGGCATACACTCTGAGGAGTACTGAGTCCCAGCGCCGTCTTCCCCCTGCCAGGAGATAAGATGAGGACGTACGCCGAGGCTGAATCTCACGGGGGAAAACCGCCTCCGCCTCTTTAGTTCCCGCTGGCCCGCTTCCAAAAATATGCCAGGCCTGAGCAGCTACGCCGCACTCAGCCAAATAGAGATGGCCACGCGACGAGATGGGCATCGGACGGTCGGGCTAAGGAGGCGAACAGGTGAACGACCGGGCAGGAAGTCACACAGAGGACACAGCAGAGACTTTCCTGTCAGGGATTTACTACGTCTACTTCCAGACGTTCAGCTGACACTTTTATCCAGAGAGACTCGCGGTCTAAGCTTAAGTCGGATAAGCTTAAGTTCCTAGATCAGCAACATGACAAGCAATCAAAAGTAAGGACTGCAACGGTCAACGCAACGCTGCCGAGGATGGAGATGTAGTAAACACTACTGTCTAGATGATCCTAGAGAACAGAGCAGTGGAGAAGAGAGGAATAAGAGCTGGGGAGGTTTTCTATTCTTTACTAGACAGGAGGAAGATGTGGTGAGGAGATGTGGCGAGAGAAGGAAGGAAGGAAGGAAGGAAGGAGATATTTGGATATCATATCAGTTCAGATTTCCATTTGAACCGGACAGGCAGACAGACAGACACGGTGATATTTTTCCCCGGGGGCAGAAAGACGAGCACAAATAGGTAGAGAGCCAGACAGGCAGACAGACAGGCAGACAGACAGACAGGCAGAGGGAGGGACATCACACAGACAGACAGACAGACAGACAGACAGACAGAGGGAGGGACATCACACAGACAGACAGACAGACAGAGGGAGGGACATCACACAGACAGACAGACAGACAGACAGACAGAGGGAGGGACATCACACAGACAGACAGACAGACAGAGGGAGGGACATCACACAGACAGACAGACAGACAGACAGACAGAGGGAGGGACATCACACAGACAGGCAGGCAGAGGGAGGGACATCACACAGACAGACAGACAGATAGACAGACAGACAGAGGGAGGGACATCACACAGACAGGCAGGCAGAGGGAGGGACATCACACAGACAGACAGACAGATAGACAGACAGACAGGCAGACAGACAGAGGGGGAAACAATGCCCAGAAAGAGCAGACAGACAAGATAGATTGACAGAGTGACAGGGCCCCGAGGATCTCACACACACACACACACACACACACACACACACACACACACACACACACACACACCCCCATGCAGACGGCAGCCAGGCTGGTCTTTTCATGGCTCATTCTGCAGCGGAGCCGCTCAGCAGATGGGAGGATATTCATCATGTGCGGCTCCAGATCCTCCACCCAGTCACAGCCGAGGAGCGGCGAGGCGGCGGCGGCGGATCTGGGCTGCACGACACACGCCGGCGCGCCGAGCGGATCGGGGCGGCGCCGCGGCTCGGCCTTCTCGTCTCGTCACCGAGCTGCCAGGCGGCCCAGCCGGAGACCGAGCGGAGCAGCTTGTTAACCAAGACCACGCTTAGCCGTTTACTGGCAAGACACACGAGGCCATCCAGGTGCATGTGGGCTTCACTACCGCTCTCTGCCACCATCAGGTCTAATAAATCTGACGAGTCGGTCTACCATCACTTCACTGCAATACAAAATATGTGCTTTGATTTGGCAACAATCAAAGACTCAACAAAACGTCTCACTACCTGAATGGGTTTTGAGTTTTACTGTCAGGTGAGTTTTACCGTCCAGGTGAGTTTTACTGTCAGGTGAGTTTTACCGTCCAGGTGAGTTTTACTGTCAGGTGAGATTTACTGTCAGGTGAGTTTTACTGTCCAGGTGAGTTTTACCGTCCAGGTGAGTTTTACTGTCAGGTGAGTTTTACCGTCCAGGTGAGTTTTACTGTCAGGTGAGATTTACTGTCAGGTGAGTTTTACCGTCCAGGTGAGTTTTACTGTCAGGTGAGTTTTACTGTCAGGTGAGTTTTACCGTCCAGGTGAGTTTTACTGTCAGGTGAGTTTTACTGTCAGGTGAGTCCAGGTACCTATATTAGCTGCTACCAGTCAGCCAGTGGAGACAGCAGCATATGTAGAAGTGGGTAACACCACAACAGGCCAACAACAACAACAACTCAAGTATCTTGAGTATCGTATCTTGGTGCCTGGATGAGCCTCCTTCTATCAGAGGACTGGCAGGTTTGTGTCACATCCCAGACATCCTGCCCACGGGGCGCAGCGGCCGACGGCTGAACTAAAAGGTCGGGCAACTAAATATTAGATTTCTTCCCCAGAGTCTGTAGAAAATCTAACATTTAACTGTTTGTCGCCGAGATCTGATCTTTCATATTTGCAAACCAGGAAATGATCCCCCCCGTTCAGACGTGAGGAAGTCAGCGCCGTGCCAAAGACGTACAAATCCGATTTTTCTGTTCTTGTGTTTGCAGCTTTCGCTTTTACTATTTTGTGGGCGGGTGGAAGCATCACTGCCTCTCAACGAGTAAATAGCTGTTTTCTAGATCAGTTCCATGTCAGGTTGGGATAAGGCATAATGTGTTCTTGGCACATATTTCTCATCTAATGATTTTTTCTTCCCAAATCCGATTAAAACAGAGTTTAGCGATCCATTTCCTGGTGTTGAGATAAGGGGAACGGTTTAACGGGAGGGCTAACGGCTTCTGTAACCACAGCTCATCTGCAGCCAGACAGCATCTCCTCCTCCTCCTCTGTACTCTCCTCCTCCTCTTCTTCCCTGACTCCCTTTCCCCTCTTCCTCCAGGGCCCGCTGGCTGGCAGAGGTTGCACTGGTCAGCCAAATCAGTCCAATTAGAGGGGCTCATGTGGGGCTGTTGGAGGGGATCAGGTGCTCGACCGGGGTGGTAAATCTCTGTAAAACCTGGAGCCCACTGTTCTCCTCATGGTATTAATCTCCCCCTTTCCCAGCCCCCACTGTTATCAGCGTTGCTCATATCCAGGGCTTCCCTTTTTTCTTCCGACTGAAACTATTTCCTGCAGAATTGGGGCATCGCTGCGCCGGCAGTCTCCCCCTACCCCGAGGCGAAGAGCACTGGTTAGCGAACTGAGTCTGGGCCAGCCTGCGTATGTGGATTATCCATCATCCTGTCAGTGCTTTTAATTCAGCACACTGCAGACGCCTTTAAGGGGACTTGACCTGAATAAGTTGTTGTTTGTTTTTTGATGTAAAGGTCAGTCCATTTACTAATGATGCGTTGAGGAATGTGATTGGTGCTAGCCTCGTTGGCCGGGGGGGCGGAGGGCAGGTGTGCGTTGGCAGGGCGCCATCCCCTCACACAGTTGGGTTTAGAGGAAGCATAAAAGAGCAGTAAGCCGCTGCTCTGAACCATATGTATCTGCTGGGCCGGGAGGTAGGGAGGTGAAGAACAGAGGTAGGGAGGTGAAGAACAGAGGTAGGGAGGTGAAGAACAGAGGGACACCGAGGGGGGGTGGGGGTGGGGGTGGGGGGCTCCCCGGGGGGAGGCGATGCCTTCCTCAGAATCAATACTGGAATCGAAACAAAAGAGCATCCAGCATTCCTCCAGAGCACGAGGAGAGAATGAGCCTGGAATGCAATATTTAAGAGTGTGTGTGTGTGTGTGTGTGTGTGTGTGTGTGTGTGCGTGCACTAATGCATCTGTGTATGTATGCATGTACGTATGCAATTTGTGTGCGAGTCCACGTGGATGCATGTGTGAGTATGTGTGCAATTGTGCATTCATGAATATAAATCTGTGGCATATGGACTCTTCTGTATGTCGTGCACGTGCTCGTGCTCGTGCACGTGCGGCATATTAACATGCTGTGTGTTTTCATGAATATTTCATCTGCGTTTGTGATTATCCGTGTGTAAGAATCCAAGGATTCCTATTCCGCCGGTGTAATCTGAGGCGAGGTGAGCGGAGCTGAGGGAAATTGCAGTGGAAGAGCGGAGGCATCAGGTAGCGCTAACAAGGCCAGCGCTGCTAGCTACCCGCGGCGTGCACGGCGTCCTCCTCCTGGGAAACCGCCCTCCTCACCAGCCAACCGGCAGACTAGCGGCCCGTTATCACGACACACGGCTGGGATATGTCATATGTACTGTCCCTGCTCATAGCGGATCAGGGTCACATGATGAATCCATTCCATAGGATTACAGTATATTCAATACTGTATATCCAATTTGCCATTTCCTTCTGATGGCTGTCAGCTGGCTTCATGTCTCAGGCCCTCGGGACTGAGCCGGGAGTCTTTTCCCTCTGAAGCAGGTCTACGTACTGTAACTCCACCAGGGGCGGGAAGCAAGAGATAACATGGAATAGGATTGTGCTAATCTGATTAAAAACACACTGGTGCTCTAACAAAAGTACAAAATAGAGCTTTAGATTTGGTTCACTGACAATCTGAAAGTGCTCGGTTCAGATCAGTGAGCGGAAGATGTGCTGATAAAAACACAGAAACCTGCATGATCATGATCCTGGTAGAGGTGCATCTATACAACCCTTCATCCCTGATGTCACATTTAGAGGTGGGTACAGCGGTGGTTACCAAACCGGGGGTCCAGGGGTTCCCCAGCCAAATGACCATTATTTCAAATGCACTATTATTTCATTCACTAGAATTTGGAAAATGGATGAAATGAAGAATGACGAACCCTCCGACTGTACAGACAGACAACACAAACCTCCTCAGATGAAAAACAACTTCATCAAATATGAATATCTCTCCGGGGGTCCAGAACCATGAGACCCCCTGACACACTGCACAGAGTACTGAGATCACATGCACAGTAGACGTAAACACAGTGTTGTTGTCCTGCCCAATTTTGCCATTAGCTTTTAATGCGATTGACGGCTGGCAGTGTCGGCCAAATGCAGTGAATGCTTCATGACCCCGGGACCAAACTGAGCCACTGATAATGCAACGTAACTCACGCCTGTCGATGGTCTTGAAGGACATCCTACACTTAATCCACTGTCCCCTCAATGAAGCATCAGGTCTCCCAAGAGGTGAAGGTTAGGGTTGACTGGATGAAAAGGGCTCCAGCTTCGCAGTCTGGCCGGAAAGTACCAGCCGTATTATTTGGGATTATCGGGATATTGTTGAAGGAGCGAGGACAATTAACACGGTCACGTAAAGGATGAGTGACTCAACGCTGTTATTATCTCACCGCAGCACTTGCAGGCACACTGGATGGGATTAACGCAGCGCCGGGCGTCTTTTAAGGGTGCGGCTGCATTTTCAAGGGGGCGAAATCACATTATGAGGAGTGACTCGGGGGGAAAACCAGGCAGTAATGCGGCGGTGGGTATTTCTGAGGCCCTCGGTCGCGTGGAGCTTCGCAGCGTTTTGTCAGGGAAACCGTTTATCGACGGCGAAACACCCGGACGATCACACATCTCTCTCTGCCACGCTGGAATTGTATTTTTATCTGCTGCCGAGATCCCGCGGTGAAAGGCCTCCGTTATGTAAAGTGCGGCCGGCCGGATATATCCGTGCCCACACACCATCCATCCACCAACCTACCCGCCCGCCGAGCCCATTTATCTACCCATCTATCCATCCATTCCACTTTCTCTCGCTCCTCTGATCTGACGCCCGGTCGTAATAAGCCGGCGCCCCCTCACAGGCGAGGCCGAGTCTTTTATCTCAATCAGCCCCGTTCTATCACCGACGCCATCTCTGGACCTCCCGCGTAAAATTAGATCCTGATTACCTCCTAGTGTCGTTCTGCCTCCAGGTTTTTTCCGCTCCGCCGCTCTATTACCTCCTGCCGCGGGCCGCGCCGCTATCCCTGCCCACCCGCCGACCCCGCCCCCCCTTAACTCGGCCGCGCTTTCAGCTCCGGCGCTTTGATGAAAAGCGATGCCTGGTATTTGAAAACAACGTGTTAGTTAGTCAAAGTGAAAGATGTTTTCCGCGACCCGCTGAGTACTTAGGCACGTTGTCTTCGTGGCTTTCTGGGTAATCGCCGCGCGGCTCGGCGGTCCGACTCGCGGCGCTCTCCGCGGCGAGGTGACGCAGGTCATGTGCAATAAGTGGCTCCTCGGTTTCCTCGCTCTGCAGCCCACACGCTGAGGTGTTAGCTTTAATGGGCTTGGGGTCGGCTCATAATGGGTGTGTGTGTGTGTACATCACCAGTGTGTGTATGTGTGTGTGTGTACATCACTAGTGTGTGTGTGTATGAGTCGTTTTATTGGTTCACACTTTTTCACAGGGTTTGTTTAGTATCAGGATTGTGGTTTATTGTTTGGGCTGGAATTAGGATCCGGTTTAGTTAGGGTGAGGGTTAAGTGTGTGTGTGTGTGTGTGTGTGTGTGTGCTAGTGGAACAGGCCCACTGTACCTCTTAGTGTTTCAGGGAGATAATTGGGACCTTTCCCCAGGTGATTACCATTCAGAGGGAGTTAGGATCAAAGCGAGGACGCCCGGGGAGCTGAGGAGAGAGAGAGGGCACGGCCGCTCGCAGTAATCTCCTCAAGATAAAACCGTCTCTCTCTGCCTCGCCCCCGGGTGCTCCCACAGTCCCCGGTTCCTCAAGGCGCCTCGCTGTCACCGGGAGGCAGACCTCGGTTACACTCGCCAAATTCAGTGAGATTTCAAAGATTAGATGAGGATCGGGACGATATGAGAGCCAATTTGAGGCTCGAATCAGAATCAATTTATTGGCCCGAGAGGAATTCATGTAGTAGGGGGGATTTGTCTCGACACCTCGGCTCAGTGACAGCTCACATAGTGACATGGGCACACGGTGGCAAACCTGGCACCGGGATAATAGGGTATCATGTTGAGTGCAACAGGCCGGTGGAGGACACACAATACACAGCAGGCTGCACACATCACTCACCCAGTCAATCACTCTGCACACCGAGATGCTTCCCGTGGGTGTTTTTAAACCTGCACATGCATCATTTTTTCCTCACCCTCTTGCCTCGTCTCTTCACAGTGCATACTGCTTTACCACAGTGTGCTCATTGTGTGGCTGTGTTGCATCACCGCCGTGCAGACTTCACATCACACCGCGAGGCTGACCACCTCCCAATCAAGCCGGCGACGACGCAAACGCAAAAACGAAATCAACTGGGTTTTTTTTCCCGCCTGTCAGTTAAACGCAGCCCGGGCATGAATTGATGACTAAAGTTGCGCCCCAGTTGACGGGTTCAACCGGCGTTTTCACCGCCGTGATGCAAAATGAGATAATGAATCACAGCGTTAACAAAAGACAGACGAAGAGCGAGCGTTACTTTTTTTTGTTTTGCACAAATGGAAAAAAACGTGATTCCACCTCAAAGGCATTTTGTCCTTTTCCTGTTAAATTGAGTAGATGAGGGTTTTTTCTTTCCTCCAGCTGGTTACTCTTAAGATAACACTGCTGCAGAAACACATCAGCGCTTAAAGGCCACGGAAGGGCATTTTCAGTTTTCACGTCTTTGTCATTCTTATCCTCTTCCTGTGCGTCTGGTCACGTACAGGAAGGCGAGGCGGCACTTTGAATGCAAATACCTGCGCTCCCTATCTATCTCGAGGCCGGGCGCCCGCCGTTGACGCTCCTCCGGCGGAACAAGGGGCCCCGGCTGCATTATTCACACAAGCAAATTAAAGTGTACACCCGTGGGAGAGGCAGGAGCAAGCCCACTGGAGAACACACACACATACATTTGACCTGGCCTTCTGTTCGCGCCGCCTCCACGTCTCTCTCTCTTCCCCCGGTAAATCCCCACTTCACCGTAGAGATGCGTACCGAAACAGCCAGGCACGTCCCCCGGTGGACGGCTCCAGGCGGCCCCAGATCAACCCCGAGCATGGTTAGGAACATAATAATCGCTCAATGTGAAATGAAGACCTGTGCAATTCTTCAAATGTGTCAAGCGCCCCCTTGACGCGGCGGAGTTTTACCCTTGTGAAGCGCCAAAAGTGAGACGGCGGTGCGAAACGTTCCCAGGAACCGGAAACTTGTAGTTTAGCTGCTTTCTCGCAATCTCCTCCATCGCTATCAACGTCTTTGATGCACGAGGAACAGTTGTAGTGTGTATTAAATGCACACTATTTACCTTATTGTGTCTTCGTGTGCACGTGTGGGTGGATGGGTATCGATTGACTGACTGACTGAGTGCTGCAGAGATGTGCAGAGGAAGTAAATGAGCACTTCCCTTTTCCTGCACAGTCCTCCCTGCAGCTAGGCCACTGTGCCTCCGGGCTCCTTGCTCCGGGGGGCCAGGATATCCTGCTGCAGTGCAGTGCGGCCCCCTGGGATACGAGGGGGGGGGTGTGCAGCTAGAAGTGACGTGAATGCAGAGCCGGAGCTTTGGTCGATAAACCGCCGGGCGTGACTGATGTGCTTGAACAGTGAACTCAAGGGTTTGGAAACGTGGCACATTTTTTTCTACGGCGTCTCGTTCAGACTGTTCTGTCAGCACCGATGGAGTCAGACGCACACGCAGGGGGGCGGAGCTAAGCAGGCACACACGCAGGGGGGCGGAGCTAAACTGGTCTGTTGAAATCAGTCAGTGATTCAATCTCAACATGCATTTTGTATTTTTGTTCTTTCTGCCTCTTGGATGTTTACCTGGTCAATACAGTATAAAATGTTAAGAATGAGTATTGTCAACTAGGGTTCGATCAATATATTGGGCAAATTTTTATCAGATATTGTCCAGTAATGTCAACCGCCTCCGATATGATGGGAGTTCCTGACTGCAGCTGCAATGAACCTTATTTTTATTAATTCATCCTTTTGACTGTGGATTCCAGTTCATATACATTCTGGATTGTTCTAATATGAGTCTAGAGCAAAATGGGAATAACAACTGGTTTTGACTGGGATTGGGACTGGTGGTAATCTGGTGGTTGGGTAGCCTGGTTGATAGAGAGACTGTCAGATTAACCAACAAATCACAGTTTTAATCCCTGCAACTGGCAACGTGTCCATCAACATCAACCGCTACCCGTTGATGTTGATGCCCACTATAGGTTGCTCCAGATAAGAGCATCAGATTAAGTGTAGAACAAGCTGTAGGGCCAAATCTGACCCTTTCAGCCCTCCCAGTCCCAACAGTAGAAGACTGTCCTGGTGTGAATGTGAAGCAGGGTGTTGAAACCCTCCCCCCCCCTCCCCCGGAGTAAAATAAATACTTAAAAAAATCAGATTCGGGGCGTCCCGGTGGCAGACATGAAGTAGAACCTGAGGATTATGTATGGACGAGCGTGATGCCATTTATCATTGTTTGCCAGGCATGTCCTCCCCCCAAATCAGGATCTGATAAGTCGGTCCTGACCTGCACAATACTTTATCACAGTCATTCTAGCTGGTTGATGTTTATTATGATACATGCCTGTGGGTGTTTTCTTATTCCTCAACATTGCGCCGGCCCACAAGCCATCATTTATGAGGTATTATCCTGTTTAAGCTGTAAGACGCCTCCAGTAACACGCCGCTTTGAATTCCTCTACATGCAGTTTCATAGCGCTCACCAAGGCAGGACTAATAAAGGTTCGTGTTCAAAGGTGAGATAAGCGCCACGTAGAGGGGATTTATCAAAACAGTGGTGCAGGTTGGTCGTCAGACTTCAGTCTTGTCTCATCCCAAAAAGAGGTTTTCCCCCCCGACGTCTCCGGGACTCTGACTTGCAGCTCACGTTCTTGTGGCGTACGGACGGCGGCTTCGTTTGCGACGAGGCTCGCATCGAATACCGACAACAGCTTCGTTTATTAAGCCTCAGCCATATTGTATTCAGCACGGACGACCTCTTAGGCCTCGAGCCGTTTCCCAATTACAGCACTTGATATTGAAATCAAATGAAATAATAACACAGATTAGCCTGTTATTGGCCTGATGACTGAACAAGTCCATACAATATACTATTCAATAAAACGCTCTCATGGCTTCAGGGCCTGTTTGATCTATAGGAGGTGTTCCTCCTAAAGGGGGTGTGCCCGGCCTGCTGAGAGCGCCAAGCTGCAAAAACTTACTATCAGAAACCTGGCAACCCAGCGGGCAGGTGTGAGAGAGTCTAGTCAGAAGACGAGTACCTACCAGCGCATGTACACACCCACATACACACACAATGACATGCAACACACCCACATACACACACATTGACATGCTACACACCCACATACACACACAATGACATGCTACACACCCACATACACACACAATGACATGCTACACACCCACATACACACACAATGACATGCTACACACCCACATACACACACATTGACATGCTACACACCCACATACACACACAATGACATGCTACACACCCACATACACACACATTGACATGCTGCACACCCACATACACACACAATGACATGCTACACACCCACATACACACACATTGACATGCTACACACCCACATACACACACAATGACATGCTACACACCCACATACACACACATTGACATGCTGCACACCCACATACACACACAATGACATGCTACACACCCACATACACACACATTGACATGCTACACACCCACATACCCAAACACACACCCACGTTACCCCAGAAATGATAGTGATATTACACATTGACACACACACACACACACACTGACACACACACACTCAACCAGCCAGGCTTCACACACACACACACACACACACACACACAGTTGCACACAGCCACTCAGATGTACACACACACACACACACACACACATCCACAGACATTTCCCACTCACACACACACACACTGACATGCCCAGTCTACCACATGTACCACAGACATTTCACACATCCTCACACAAGCACCCACCACCACTGCCATGCACTCACACACACACACACACACACACACACACTCCCTCCACGGCAGTACTGTGTCATTGTCATCATGTGTGCTGAGTGTGAATCCTGCATCAGCGGCGACGTCTCAGCCACGCTGTGTCGGTCCTCGTCACCTCCTCCACTCTCCTCGTGCCGCCGACCTCCCGGCTCCCTCCGGCGTGACCTCGGCCTCCCGGCGCCCAGGAGAGTGGAGAGTACCAAGTTTTAATTACTCCTGTTTCTCCGCCGGAGTAGATTTTGTTCGTCCTCCTTATCTCCTCTGGACAAATCTCCGCTCTCCTCTTGCCGCTGCCTCTTGTTTGACCTCGGGATCCAACGCTGCATTCATGTCATACCCGGGGATGGGGATTTAACCCGCCCACGCGCCCGTGGCGAGGGTCGTTCTGTCTCAGAGTCGTTCTGTCTCTAAAGTTTTAGCTGCGCTAGTCAAGTTTTCAATCTGCTAGCCGGACGGCTAGTGGCTGGTTGGACGGGGATAACCACTGGAACGACTTGATGGTTAAAAAGTGTTCACGTGTTCAAACACCATTCCTGATCGTTACTGTCGACTAGGTTGGTCATGAACTGGTTTTTAACACATCCACTTAGTGGTTCAGTGACATTTGAGTTCATCTAAAATTGCAATGCGAACCGCAAACGAAAAGTCAAGCAAGCACTTGTGTCTTGTGACATGGTATTGTGATCCCAAAATGACTTGAAGATTTGGTGAAAATCTTTCATTTTATTTGTTTTATTTCATATGAATATGTCGTTACCTACACCTGAGTACAGGTACGTCCTTGTTGGTGACATTCACACTTCAGTAAGTTGGAGAAATCGAGGTCCGTTGCCAAATCGTGTTCCCAGGTAGTATCTAGCAGGAAGCTTGTATGTACCGTCTTTCCCTTGTGACTTGAACGCAGCATGAGTACCCACATATGGAGAGTAACTAGTTGTAAATACTCTTATTAGGGTTATTATGTTATTTTTACCTGTACTTCTGTTTGACTCTTTCCACCTCGCGGTGCCGGCCGGTTTCCCAGCCAAAAGCATCTTAATTCCCTTCTAAGCCGATGGACTAAGATGGCGTCAATGCTGAGATGTTTTTTGGAAACCAGGCCAGTGAATCCTCTGAGGAACACATATGGTTTGGGTGAGTCTATTTTAGTGGGAATTCAATGAGAACCTTTTAATAGTCCAGGACAGTCGGTTCATTGAAACTGAACCTGTGGTGACAGAGCTGAGCACCAGCTGCCAAGTGAGAACCTCCGTAGAAGTCGATGATTACTACACAGGCAGGATGAGGTGGGCTGCTGCCAGAATGTAATCCACTACACATTACATTACTATGACCAGTACTGTAATCCAGTGATGTAATCCAGGTACGTTTGGATTACTTTGCCTCCAGAATTGGTAGAATATTACGTAAAACAAACGTATTCCAGTTGATTCCAGTTTACCGATTGTGAATCAGCAACCAGGAAGAATCCACAAAACACTTCAACACCGTTCAGAAAACAGGTATTGGTGATGTACGTTCCATTTTGTTGTTTGGTGGTGTATTGTTCTTATTCTGTGGTTATCTGGCCAAAATCAATAGACCAGAATGCAATGCAGCGGATTTGTCGTCGGCAGCGTGTGAAATATAACGCCCTCTTCCACAGCTTTTCTTGTAATCGGGTACGAAACACCGCGGTATCGTTTCTCCACTGGAAAAACGTACATACCTGTTCAGTGAAGCTCCTTCTCTCACTAACTGGAGCTCAAGAAGAAAAGGCAGGATGAGGGAAAGTTCATCCCTTCATCACAAAATAACTCTTGAGCATCACAAACTGATCTGAGGACGTTTCCTTTAACCGTTACTTCATATTGTGTTAAATTGCTCAGTGGACTGTATGCACTCAGAGCTGTAATCGACTGTAACTGATTAAAGTGTGACATTTTTTTCCTTATCATTTCTGAAGTTTTGTCACCAGACCCCCATTGTAATGTAATCCCATTACACGTAATCCATCACCCGCTAACCCGCTAACCCCTCCCCCAATGCAAAAGCAAGCACTATCCCCATCGACCCGACACGTCACCCGCTAAACCCCATTGATATGTACAAGGAGGCATTGATTGATCCCCGTCCCTCCGTCTAATCCGGGGAGTACATGAGCCGTTAATGTTTAAATCAAAATCAATACATAACTTAATCATTCAAACTCGTCTCTAATTTGTTTGTCACCATCGATCGCCTCGGCCCGTCTGCCTCTCTCTCTCTCCAGCCGTCAGTTAAGGTGTGATGCGAGCAGGCTGGCGCCGCCCGGGGGGGTTTAACCGCTTAATGGGGAAAGGGGTTTATGACCAGCATCGCCTGACATCATGATCCATCAAACGTTACGACCTCGGGGGCCGTAAGTACAACTAATTTGGAGGAATCAGTCGAGACGGAGCGGCTCGACTGATTCCTCGTCCCGCAGACAGCAGTGTAGTTGGAACGTGAGTATCGCTCGTCTGTACATCCATATAACGAATGTATGGTTTTAATATGTCAGCCTACCTGCAGCACTTCAGGAGCTGCTGGCCGTTCAATATGCCAGCTGTACGAGGGCATGGGTATGGATGGACTTCATTTCCACGCCTGTCTTTGAACACATCAATAATAAAGTTAATTCCCAAATGCCCAATATCCATTTTAGAAAAAAAAACGCTACATTGAATTCATTGAGTTCAAATGTACAAATGACTCAAGCGTTATTATCAAGGGTGCAAATTACTTTCTGAAAGTTTGATTCCATCATGTCATTCCAGTATGCCGCAAGTACTGTTTTAGCTAAACGGGGGAATCAGCGCCCTCTACAGGCTGACGAAGTGCAGAGCATGTGGAACTGTACATCAACTGAACGAATCAATGGAGGGGGAACTATTTCCCACCGACCACGAGAGATGGAGAGATCAATCACCACCATCATCGAACATGAAAAGGGAAGGCCTCGAGACCAAACTTGCACCCTTGCTTATTCTCATTTTGCAAGAGTGGGTGTCATTTTCAACTTTGCATTACTTTCCATTTCCGGCGTTTAGCTGACGCTGTCACGCAGAGCGTCTTACAGCGAGTACGTCTGTAGAGGAAGCTGCAGTTCCCAGACCGCCGACGTTACAAGCAACCGGTAGCGGAGTGTGAGAGACTCAAAAGCCTCGGCGTCCTAAAAAAAAGACGAAAAACAAATAACATACAATAACGACAAAGCTCTTCAAATGATAATCCATTTTTTTATTGACAGGCCCGATCCTTTCATCCTCGCTGTTTCCCCGCGTGAAAACCCTGTGTCAGCAGCAGAGGCGATGATAACCTGAGGCAGCAATTATGGTTCACATAAAGCCATGGCATACTGTGTTCATCCGAGCAGCCCTGACCGGAGGACACGGCGATGGATTCCCGCTCCCGCGCACTTCCAGCGTCCAAAACAAGACCTCGCTCTCCTCCAGCACGTCTCTTATTAGTCCCTTTGAAACAAATTAAACAGAAGCTCGTCCATATCGTGGGGATTTAGAGGCATCGAAGCCCGCCTTTGTTAGCGACCTGGGTATTGGAAAGCCCCGACGCTTTGTCAGTGTTTTTCAAGGCTTTGAGGGATTGAGGTGTTCGGTAACGAGGGGCGATCACCGTCCGGCGAGGATCCCTTCAAAGAATAAACCTTCAGAAGAGTCTTTCCATGAGACGTGGGCTTGTGCTTTGGTTTCAGAGCGATAGTTGATCTGTCACTTAACAACATGGCCTCCCCACTGGACGTTCAACCCGTGGTGAACTCACGCCCCAACACCGCTTACCCCGCAACACAATATATCTGAAGGTTCTTTGATCCATGTGTTTTATCATGATCAATTAAACAGCAATGGTATCTTCGTGCAGTACTATATCTTAGGTGGGGGGTTGGGAAAAATGGCTTCTTAGATGCATCGATTCTCTCGGACAATTCTGCAGAAAAGATGCAGAAAAATCAATAATCCATCCATTTTAAAACATCTTCACCCAGTTCATTGTTCCATAACTCCAGGATCCAGTTTGCATCAACCGAGGACTCCATCCTTTAAAAAGCACCATTGAATCAAATGGTCCCTGAAACAACAAGTACTCCTCTACCCACCTGGGTAGGGGACCGTCAACCGGCTGCAGTTACCAAACACGATAACAACGGTGAAGCTGCGATGACGTCCTGAGCGGTGTTGACTGCCGTGTGAGGACGGTGTCGTCGGCGACGGATCCGACGTCGTCGCTCCCGGGCACAGCGGTCCCCCCCAGGGGAGCCCCGAGATGGAGAGAGAGGAGAAAGAACAAAGAGGGGAGGGGAGGGAAGGGCAACGGCGTAACGGGGGCAGATATGTAGGGCAGGTAAACCTACGAAGGTAAATGACAGGAAGAGGCGGGGTTCAGGTGTGGTGGTCCTGCTCCCGAACCTCGGCTATTACGGCGCCAAAAGGTGCCATCAATCATGTTGAAGGAGGTCCAGCACCTGTTAATACGAAGATAACCCACTCAGACATGTCTTCGGTCTGTAACCACGGCAACAGTGACAGGAAACGGTCTTTATTATTGTGATGTTTCATATGATATTATTGTGATGACGAAGCTGCGTGGATGCGGTGATGTAAAGACGTGGTCTACTCACGAGGTGGCAGCTGCTCAGATACTCTACGTGATATACTACATTTCCCAGAATGACTTGTGGCAACCGCCAGAGAGATAAACCTGGACTGGGCTGGAGTCAGCTGGGTTGGAGAGAGTGATAACTACAGCGATACTGATACCAAGTGAGTTTTTCCACTCGAGGAAAAAGTGAGCTGCTGTGCCCCTTTACTCAAAACACAACATGTCTTATGTGGCTGCATTGCATTCTGGTCTATCTCGGCTACTGTCAGTGGAGAAATTGGTGTCTCTTCCTCTTCTACGATGGATTTCTCCCTGTAAGGTTGTTGTACATCGGAGCAAAATGGAGGGTCTAGAAAGAAAGAGGTTTCACCGTACTCCATCATGGCTGTGCTGGAGGTATCTTGAGGTGATGTCATCTGTGTGATAGCCTATCCCAGCATGCATTGGGCAGAGGGCGGGGAAACAACGCTGGACAGGTCGCCAGTCCATCACAGGGCGAACAGCATGTGTTTGGACTGTGGGTAGAAACCCACAAGGCCACGGGGAGAACATGCCAACCCCACACGGGGCCGGGACCCGACCCCAGGAGGCCGCGGGGCCGGGACCCGACCCCAGGAGGCCGCGGTGCTGACCGCCGAGCCGCTGTGCCGTCAGACGTTCCATCAGATTTTAATTGGAGACAAATCTCCCCAGGCGGCCCTGCACTGATGTATATTGCTGGTTATTATAGATAAAACGGTTTGTCTCACTGCTTTCAGTTGTACCCCCCCCCACCATCCCCCCCATCTTGCTCTGTATTCAGAAGGTGACAGAGATGTATGGCAGGTGGAGTTAGAAGAGGGCCGGCGTGGGGAATGAGCAGCGGCCTTCGTCTCTGAGTGGAATCGATTGCTAGTACATGTCGAGGGAAATGAGAGAGATCTGACCGCCGTCCGATTGGCTGGAGTCACTCATGGACAGAATCACAATGAGGGAGGGGAGCTTAGCGCCGGAGTGTGTGTGTGTGTGTGTGTGTGGGGAATGCCTGAGGGAGTGTGTGTTTTTTTGTGTGCATTTCTGTGTGTATCTGGTTGTGCAGCTGTGGCGCTTTGAATGAGTGTGTGTGTGTGTGTGTGTGTGTGTGTTAACTTTCTTACCTTTCTCTGATGTTTTTCTTTTCTTGTGCAACATCATTTAGCGGGTTGTCCGTACGGCAGTTATTGTATTCTAGATGGAGACCCACGGGGCATCGATCGGCTCCGCGGAAGATTCTGAACAAGATATCCACTCACAGAACAAAATAAATCTGTAAGCGTGATCAGTAATGAAAAGGAAGCTGCTAAGATATATCGTAATCCACCGGAGAGGGCAAACCAATTGAGTTGCGCCTCTCTGGATATCAAATTACTGCCTGTAAATGGATGAGTTACCGTGTGATAGTGCGGCCGTAATGACCTGGGGAAAATTAAAGAATCGGTGCAATCGGTAGTTTGAGACGGTTTCTAAGCGCCGTTTCAAACACGCCTCGCCGCCACCGCCGCCGCCGCTCAATTTGAGGAACTAGCGGAGCCGAAAGGACTTCCATCCCTGACCGAGTTAGCAGAAGGGTAGAGACTTAGCGGGGAGGAGAAGGCGGCGGGGTAGAAAGGGCGGGGTTGCCGTGCTGGAAATGGAGGCCATAGATCTGTTTGTTTGGGGATTAGGTCGGATTAGGCCTCTAATACCCTTCCCTCGTGTGCATAATTGAAAAATGTGTCTCTGCCCATCGAGGGAAGATGAGACCGCTGAGCTCCAGCCCCGTCGCAGCGCTCGGTTTAGGCTGACGAGCTCCGAGGCGGCGGCGGCGGCGGCGAGAGGAGAGGAACTTTTAACAATACGTTTTTTTTTTACTCCACCAACAATTGGATTCCGCTCAATTGCGCCGCAGTCAGCCCGTCCCTCTGTGTCGGCGAGGGAAGAGCTTTTCTTTTTTCTTTTTTTTTGCGGCAACAATGCTGGAGACAGCTCGCATCCAACCAGCCATTTGTTCTTCGGCCGTGAGGAGAGTGGCTGTCGTTGGAGTCTGTAATAGAGTGCCTATCTCCTTGGATGCTTTGTGTTTTTTCCCGACAATGCTGTGTATCCCCAGCTGGCCCCCCCCGCTAGTCTTGAGCGCCGGTATTTGCTGGAAAGTTCCTTTACGCTACACGACACAGCCGTGTAATTGTGTCACTAATGCAGAGATCCCAGCGGATCCGAGGGCCCGAGTACGCTTAAGGTGTCCAGAATCCGTTGTAATTGTGTTTTATATCCCTCTGCTTTTTTGGCGGCGCCGAATGATGACATCGCAGCGTGGATGATACAGCGAGCGGAGATGTATTACTAGGAATCAGATCAAACGGTGCTGTGGCGCCGGATGAGACTTGAGCAGAGGGACATGTGAAGATCTCCCCGTTTGAAATGCGGTCGTAGATCCAATCAAAGTGTCAGGATGTTTTGAGGAATGTTGGCTTTCCCTGCAAGTTCTCCATTTTGTTTATGTCAGGCCACTTGGCTCATCTCTGTCTTTTATCTTAAGTCCGACAACACACGCCGCGATGAGGCCGGTTGTGTTGAGCCACCACCTCGCTCGGGGCCGCTGAAGCACACTGTAGTTCGAGAACAGACCTGATTGCATTTTGCACTGTGACAAATAGGATCGAGTGTTTGAAAACTAACATTGAGAGGTAAACCACAACCGTATTTTCCCCAACTCCCCATATTTTTTGTTGAATTATTGACAACATTACGGAAAGGATCGCTACAGAGATAGACCTTTGTTTAACCTCTTCCTGCAACAACTCACCTCATCTTTCAGATTTCAGAGCGAGATTTCTCCTTGAGCCAGACTTCTGTTTCTGGTTAACCAAAGGTCTATCTCTGTAGGGATCCTTTCAGTAATGTTGTCAGACACTTCCAATAACAATCTGAGCCTGTCAGTGGCAAAAACAAGCACTTTTAGTGGACGTACTTTGATTGGCGCACTTGCCCCTGCAGATTATGTTGCAATTCCAAAACGTTTTGTACCTATTTTGTGGTATAAATGACTAATATGTACAAATAGAGCCCAGGTTTAAAAATACTGGAATCCCCCTTTAAGATACCGGCTAGGTGGGTTAAGTAAAGGAGTAATGCTCCTCCATCTTCCACTTAACTCCAGTGGAGAGGCTCAGTGGCTGGCGGTAGAAGGTCCGTTGTGAATGTATGTAACTGTACAACAGGTTTTTGTGCTCATGGGTTCACTCGACATCGCCTTGCACCATCGCGTCCTTGGGTACCTTCCAGTGAGACATTTGATCTCTTCCACAGTTAATTATGAGTTAAGCTATTAAATATCCGCTCAGGTCTAATTCAATACACGAGTGTGGCCCGCTGAACCACAGGCATGTAATTGAAATGCAGGTTTGAAAAAAAAAAATGAGTTAGTCAGAATGGCAGGAGTGTTTTCATCCTTTGAAAGAGTCTGAGAGGCGTGTGATTAGATGAGACTGAACGATGACCTTTTTTTAGTTTCCAGTACACCTTAATTAAAATCCATCCTCCAAGGCCAAAAGACTTCTCTCATTTGGCCGATGTATTCCCTCCAATGAAAAGGCAGATTAAATGTGACCAATGCTACATTCAGCAAATGAATAGCCGGCGCTGTTTGCCTTGGCTGGGGCTGTATGAAAGTCGCTGTGAATAGACTGGAGTATCGGGGCTCTTAATTTGATACGGTCTCAAATTGGTTCGGTTAGCCACCAGTAAACCACCTGAGCTGAACATCGTCTCGAAGCTCGTGGATAATGTGAAGCAGCAAGTGTTTTCATAATAACTCACTCCCAAGATTCTTCAAATACTGTAAGTTGTGTACAATCGGCAGGTAAGGTGTAGATGTTGAAAAAGATGTTCTTGCCTCTCTGGTGTTCATAGGATTGTGCGGAGGCGTCGCTCAGAACGATGTTCTCTCTGGTAAGACGTCCCAATGGGAGGAGAGCACCTTAAACCATAAAACATCTATTTGCAGTCTCTTCCAGCTCCGGTCTCTCTCTATCATCAGCACCATTCCCCCTGACTTGCTACAGCCCAGTGATTGAGAGATAGACCACAACATGTTTTTTCCTCCAGTTTTTGTTTCATCAAGGCTTTTTTTGCACAATATTCCATTCTGCTGCTGCAGTATTTAGACGTTACTGTTAATATGATGCAGAATATGCTGGCTGTGTGTGTGTGATTGCATGCAGCCTATACCACCGCCCTCCCTCCAGTGTAGCTGCAGGTTTACACTGTGCACATCACGGTCTTATCAAGCCGATGACAATAGACACACTGCAAGATGGTGGCTGCAGGGCTGCCGTTATCGGAACGGACAAGGTCAAGTGCGGCACTCCCCGTTTTGAGGCGAGCAGAGTGAGCTTTTCTCCTACCCTAACTATGACGCCTACACAATCTGACATCTGTTGATATAACACCGGGGCCACACTGCCAGGGGAGTATCGAGGCGATAGCGGGATCGGTGGCGTATAAATCTCCACTCCACCGCAAAACGAACTGGACGTGTTTATGTAGCGGGGGAACTGAAGAAAAAAAAGTGTGAAACGTCTTAGGTGAGAAAACATGTTTACCAGAAGTGGGAAATCAGGATAGCATATTTCATCGGAGATCATAACTTTCGTAAACATGTTTACTCGACGGAAGTGTTTGTGCCGGACTGATAAGGGTTTGTCCTAAAACGGCTGTGGAAGGCATCAGGGACCCTGGGCGTGTTGGCGGTTGGCATCAGGGGCCCCTCAAGAGTGCCATTTTCATAATACCACGGGTGATGTGGAATTCGTATAAACAACCAGTGGATGTTTACAGCCGCGTGGCGTGCCAGGGTTAAGATAAGAGTTCACACGAGGTACATAGAAATCTAATATGTTGCCGTCAGGGTGATTAGTACTTGGAGGACTGTGTGACGCGTAGGCTTGTGACTTTACATCATCCATCAGGATACTGTGCAAAGATACTGTGGGGGGCCCTGCGTTTGGTTGGAGCCCAAAGGGAAAGGGCTGCTGAAGAGGGGTGATCAACCTTTTTGGCTTGCAACCCCTGAAAATAAAATACTGTCTTCTCAAAACCTCCCAACATGGTTGCACGGTCAGAGTGACTGTGACCGACCACTAAAAGGTCCCGGATTCCCTTCGGCAAAACCCTAATCCTTTACCGAGGGATCACTGTGGATAACTGATCACTGTGGAATATCATTTTACCTTTTCAGGCTGTTGCATTGTATTAAACAAAGGAAGAAAACAGAGGCTCTGTGCATTTGTTGCATTAGCCGAACCATTGCTGGTGAAACTGTTAGCATCTTAAATCGTTCATTCCTCAGATCGTCTTGCGACTGCCCTGGTGGTCCTCGTCTCTCGGCTCAACAACAGGACCAAACAATTGTTGAACTGCAGATACACACCGGGAGGCGGGGCTAAGTGGAAAAGACACTTGGTCCCCTGCACATCCATTCCCATCCCAACCGCATGTGACTTAGCCATTTTGACCTTTACCTATTTGGTTGTCTCCTTTGTCTCCACTGTCAACAGACTGTAAAATACGACAAATTAATAACTTTATTAACGCTAGCAGTCATGAAGAGAAAGTGGTACCAACGCTAGCCAGTTAGCTTTGCCCCACTAGCAACCTGTGTTGATGACCTGTGTTTACCTGTGGTCAACATCCAGCAAACAGAGTTCTGCTGATGTGTGGCAGCGATGCAGTCAATACGTGTCGTGCAGTATGTTGGGTTAATAACAATACTTTTGCAACCGGAATCAAAAAATGTTTCTCTTGTTTTGTCATGTGACGCATTAAATGTGTATATTTCCTGAGGGTAAGATTTAGTCCCCCTTTTTTTTCCGGCTCGGTGGATCACGATGTGCTAGATACCGTGGAAAAACACAATCTTCTTATTGTCACGTTGTAAATAGAACGAAACAGGGAATGAAACACGACCGGGCGCCAATAAGCATAAAACAGACTATTTTGGTCGGGCGTCCTCATGTCTCTGCGTGGTCCCGCGCTGCAGAGCTCCATTGTGTTGTGGATGGGTGAGAATAAACAAGCAGGACCACGGGTCTCTATAATGAGTTTCCTCTCAGGAGATTATGAATGGAGACTCTCCACTGTGGTGCTATGTTGTTCAGAAGCTTTTTTTTTTGTTGCTGGGGAATTGGATAAGCGTGTGTTTTCCAACCAAGAGGTATTAAAAGTAATTATACCAGCAAGATAAACATAATTAGCACGGCACGGAGCGCCGCGCCTTTTTGCCGGGAATTTTCCACCCGTAATTATCTTGGTATGGTTCAACAGTTTGTTGGCCGTTCTAGACAGAGATTCATGTTTCCGTGGGCATTGTCTGTCTTCGCCACTTAGTGGTTCTTTCACCGCACTGTAGACTTGATTCACTCGTCCGTTAGTTATCATTGAACTAATGTGTCTGCAGAGAAATGAGGCTATTTTTACCTCATTGTAAAGTGTGCATTGAGTTTCCTGTGAATGAATTAATCTGTTTTACTCTCACCGCAGTGACCCTGAATGCAACAGGAAACCACCTCCTAGGCTTTATGTGAGTTCAGAAATGATGTGGCTGGTTTCCAAAGTTCCCTGTTGCCGCCTTTGGAGATGACAGCCTACAACGCTCCTGCGTGTCGGCAACTCCCTCGCAGAGTCGAGTCAAGTCAAGTCAGATCTATTTATAAATCCTTTTTAACAACCAGGTTTGTCACAAAGTGCTTCGCAGAGATAAAAACAAAAAAAGAACAAGCACCATCACCAAGGGGGTGAAGGGACGGAGGGATGGTGGGACAGTGGGTACATGGTGAAGTCCGCACAAAATAGATCCTGTGGCTGTGGCTCACAAGAAGAATGGGGTTTGAGAGGTGTGTGTGTGTGTGTGTGTGTGTGTGTGTGTGTGTGTGTGTGTGTGTGTGTGTGTCATGGGCAGAATGGGGTTTATTATAATGGCTAAATATATAACAGCCAGGCAAGACAAAGGGAGATACCTGACCCAGTGGTGGGGGCGTAGATCCGCTCAGTAACATTAAAGGTAACAGTGAATCATGTGTTCCCAAATGTAGGTTACTGAGTGTAGTCCTACCTGAACTCCAAACCACCACGGACGGTAGCTGGAGAAGGAGAACGGCACATACATGAACCGTGTCTGTACAAGTCGTGCACTTAGAAACGCAATCAACTGCTCACAGCCACAAAAGCTGGTGACCTCCAATATGGCCGCCAGAGGGCAAGTTACCTGAAAGCCCTTTATAGAGATGAAACTTGTAAATTTCCCATTTTCTTTCTCCCCGAAGGCAATTCAATTATTGGCCGCAACCGTTTAACGGTGTAAGGCGGACTTACCACGAGCTACCAGATTGTGAAACGATTATTCTGTAAAGCCATCAGTCAATCTCATTTCAACTTCATTGTGTGTGTGTGTGTGTGTGTGTGGGGGTATATATAAGGTATATGATGACATCAGCCAGCAACAGTCCTTGCGTTTCTGTGGCTCACAAGCAGTGAAGACTGAAGAGACAGGGGGACAGATGGACAGAAGAACAAAGGGGTTCATGGTGCCGTCTCAGCGCTGCGACGTTGCGACGTTGCGACGCTGCGACGCTGCGACGCTGCTGCCTCAGCGATGCGTGTCACTCCGAGCTTCAACTTGATTAATGAGGCTCCGGGCTCCCATGAGTCCCTCTCACAGGGACAACACAGATCAATACGCAATGAAAGCTTGCCTCTGAACACCCTTGTTCACTCCCACCGCTCCCAAGGGTTGTTGTCGCCGAAGTCAAGTGATTGAAACGTTTGGACGACGGTGCCGTGTGCTATTTCGTCAACCCAGAAGGACTGTAAACACCTTAAAGCAGGTCAACGTTCGAGACGGCACTTGATAGTGTTCTGTATCTCAAGAGAAAATAGCTGCATGCTCTAGATTCTCCGTTCCTAAACAATGAGAGTGCATGCTTTTAAACTGAAGTGTCCTCGTATCAGTTACACACCGTAAGCCTGCGATGGCGTGTTCTCAAGAAAATACAGCGTTTTCATGTGGAAGCGTGCCGGTGCGTGACTTTGTCCTCTATTCTTACTGTCTTTCTGCCTCTTTTTAATGAACTTTCTGTTTCTCCGTTAGTCCTACCGGTGCCCGTGTAAAGGTAAACCCTTGAAGGTCTCACCGGGGTTTTAATTGCTTTGGCAGTAGCACAAGTCTGTCTCCTGCCCAGATTTGGGACCGGTCGGGGTCGATAGCTCGTGGTCGATATTGCTTTGTGTCAAGGAGAGAATGGGGGTGTAGACAATGTTGGTATTTACGAGCCCATATTGGAAAAGGATTTAAATGGAAGGATGACCGTTGATATTGGACATCCATGCTTTCTAAATGGGGCGTTTTCTTTTCCTGCAATTTCAGGGACAGAAATTGATGCCGGTCAACTTCCTGCTCGCCGCGGTCACTGGGATCTCCCTAGGCTTCACCGAATAGCTTTGACGTCTGGAGTCATCATTAAAGCCATAGGGGTGAAACAGATCAAAACATTTTATGTACAGCCCATCGTCTATTCTGCTCTTCAAAGGGAAAAAGCGGTAGCTGGCCACAGTGTGAAAGTGAGAAATATTGCTTTAAAGTTTTTTTATCGCCCGGCCAAATGGCTTGGAAGATCTTGTGATTTGTTGACTTGGGAAGACATTCTCCTCCATCTGCTCATCCTCCACTGACCCAACACTGAAAGGCCAGCTCTGTTGTGGCACTTTAAGAGAGGGAAAGTAAGGCAGGTTTTTTTAGTGTAAACTCAGACAATCTTTTATTTAGCAACGTGGGGAAAAAGGAGTGAGGATGAAGGGGAACCTGAAGGTCTTCCTGGTCCAGGGTTTCTGGATGAGGCGTCGGCGCCTCGGGGCACAGTCGACCAGGGGAAACACACCCGGGTCCGTTTGTCCATGTTTCAGTTCATTGTCGGTTCGGTCCTTAGCCAGTTTGTTTCTGGGGGCATCCACTTAGCAGTTTCTCTACAGTGCAGGTCAGCACACAGTATAATCAGCCCACATCTTCCCCTCCTCACACCTCGGCTCGCTCTCGGTCTTCTGGGAGTTCTGGCGGAGCTTATATAGGTCGACTTCCTGATTACCTGGGCAACAGCTGTGTTATCTCCAGAGCGGGAAAGTATTGTCCCGCCCCCACACTCTGCCCTGCTGTCTCTGGCGTGGGAGTGGGCGCTGTCCCTGGTGCTGAACTCCAGTGTCTCTCTGCCCTGGGCCTCCACAGTAGATACATCACTCTTTGCCCTCTTTACTGTTGTTTTCGCCCGAAGCCTCGGTGATCCAGGACCTGAAGCCTGTTCTGTTGTTGAACTCAGGATAAGTTGCTGCAAATAGAATTGGAAAAATATCTGCATCCCACCAAGCTGCCAATTAATTAATCAACACCCAGAAAGTGACATTGCCACAAGTGCCACTTTAGGTGTTAATAAATTTGTTCATTTGGAAGCAGAGTACAGTGTGCATGCTCTATTTCTTCTTCATAGCAGCTGGTACTGTGGATTGGGTTGTGTGGTTTTGTTTTTGTTGGTGTCTCTGGAGAAATTAAAGCTTTATCTTCACTGAGAACGTGAAGAATGATGCAACTGGATAATATGTCTAATTGAACTTCTGCATCCAGACGGAGCCGTCGTAGAAGTCACACCTTCTGCTGCACTTGTTACACTACTTTTAACACTTCAGCATCACACTAAAGTAAATAGAGTAAAACGAGGATAAAAACAATCCATCCATTCATTCTACAGTTAACTGTCCCTAACTGTGTGTCGCTGAACAACGTTACCTGTCGGTCTTTTGAAAGTTGTGAGGATAATTTGAAGAAATAAGACACAAACCTCGAACGTCTCCGTCTACTTTTCACTACGTCAACATGCAAACCGTTAATCTGAAACGCCTCTCTCTATTACATTTGGCACAGACAGTTGCTGCTAAACAAAGTAGTGGTGACAGAGTGCCCCCCCCCCCCCCCTCCCCCTCCCCCTCCCCCCAGGCGACATACCCAATCATCTGGAATGGTATCCTCGCTGACACCGTGATGCAGAAATCGCTGAAATTCCCCAATCTTGTCAATATTTTAGTACCAGATTTATAATTATCCCAACATGGTGCAACCCATCCTTATTACAAGCATGTTACATCATATATAAGGCTGCATGAGTTGAATTTGTGGACACACACACACACACACACACATACACACACACACACACACACACACACCTTTCAGCCCCGCAATTTGTGGCCACAGATTTTTACTTTTTCCCGCCAACATCAAAGTTACACATCCCTAAATTATATAATCCCTTTTACGTACCCATGGGAGTCTTTTGAACAAGCCTACGGCCTTGTAGTCAAAATGTTAACTTTCAACTTTATTCAGGTCAGCGGTAGACGCCATCCTTTAAAAAGTAACCAGAGAGCATTTAACAGCTTATTTCTGAAAAGTCTTTTGGGAGCATTTTATCAGACTTCTCTAGTAACTCCTCTAAATTGAGTCCATTAAATAGGTTATTCTCCTTTTGAGCTAAAAATGCTACAATTTTAATAACCTGAGCAGGAAAATATCATTATGTGGCGTCGAAAAGCCTTTTTGTCCAATTTATTTCTGTATTATTGCAGTAAATGTTTTGCGGCCCCAGAGATAACCCCCTATGAAGGATCGTTGTTGCTGTTTCCTGCTGCGTACGGAGAACGCTTGAAGTCTGGCACCTCAAGGGGAAAACCAGGTGTCACATGATCATCACCTAACTTAGAAAAATGAAAGACACCACAAAGTTTGGAGGACGCTGGTTGATGACATTGGTGCCCTGGAAAAGAGTTGGGTAGACCTCCATGCTGCCATCCAGGCCTGGTCCCGGCGAGGCCACTCAGCTCGAAGAGGTACCTGAGGAGGAGCCAGCAGCAGAAGGAGAGGCTGCTGTGGAGGAAGCTGTGGAGGAAGCTGTGGAGGAAGCTGTGGAGGATGCTGTGGAGGATGCTGCCTCAGCCCCACTGGTACATGTCGTGCCAGAGCTAGCGGCAGAGGAAACCCCAGCTCCCCCACCGCCGGCTCAGCCTGAGCCTGAACCTGAGCCCATCCCTGAGCCCGTAGAGGAGGAGGTTGCTGAGGTGCTTGAGGCTGAGCCAGACCCAGAACCACTTGGTCCTCTCGTTGCTATCAGATATCAGCCTCCTCATTATTAAGTTATGGATAACAAGGGCTTTTTTTTCTAAGATGAGATTTGGGCCGCAAAGATTTAAAAATCTGATTCCATGTGGTTTCAGGCCGTGTTTCCCAAAAGCATCTTAAGGCTAAGAAGATCGTATGGTCCATCTTATAGCCTCTTACGTTTGTGAAATGTTTCCGAAAAGCATCTTAACTTAAGGAGCTCTTAGAAGTGATCATAGATAAGAAGGAAACACCCCACCGAGTCATCTGCAGGACTCAAACTTTGACTTTTGACTGAAGGTTTATTAGGTGAGGTTTTCATATTATTCAATATTACCTCATTTATTTTCATCTTCTATATTTTATTTATTTTTAGGCATATATTAGATAAAATGGATAAGATGGGTGGGGGTGGAAAGGAGTGGTCTGCCTGGGAGAAGGAAAACTGAATTATAAAACCGAAAAGTCTACAGGTCGTCAGGGAACCGTGGAAAAGGAGACAAAACACAAAACGGGTGGCTTTGGTGACTGAACTGGAGTGGTGAGCGTCTGGAGAAGGGACAGGGAAGGGGAAACATGTATTTTCAAAAGAAATGTTGACGTGCAGCGAAACCAGTCAGGTGCACCTTCCAATATCTCGCACTCCTCTTCCTCCTCCTCTACCTGCTCCTCCTCATCCTCCTCTCGCCTTCACACGGACAGCGAAAAGTGACTGCACAGCCCTTCGATGGAGTGAAGTGTAGCCCCCTCACCGTGGTGCGCTCCACAGTGCTCCTGGTGAGTGTGTGCACTGCAGTCGGCTGCCAGCTCACTGTCAGTTGAGGTAAAAAGGTTTGACTGGAGTGGGTTAACTTTAACATTAAACCCATGAACATGTCTATTTCACTGTATGAGTCGGCTGCAAGCTCTCGACAGGCTCTGTTTCTGTTTCTGTGTTTCATCTTGATTTCGTATTTGATGTATTTGCACAACATCAATCAGCTGTTATGAAACCACGTCAAGAAACATTTCAGCACCGTTCAGCCGGACAGCGCCACAGCAGCTTGACGAGACGCTCGAGTAACGCAGCCACGCTCCCGTTCTAAGTGCCGCTTTGAGAAATGCAACGTGGGTAATGTAGGGACCTCCGCAGGATCGCACTCGGAAACACTCTTTACCTCTAAGAGCGACCGTCATCGGGGAACGAGGCCCACGTCTCGTGTTCTTGTGCAGCCTAAATTGCTCATTTCATCAAAGCCAAATCAGCCAAGTGTTTCCTGTTTTGCCAGGAAAATTGCTCCCAATCTGTGCTGAATTCAGACAATGTTTTGGTGGAAATACACACCCACACACACACACACACGTACACTGACAAGCATATGCACATACACACACATTTACAGGCACACACACACACACAAAAACATGATCTAAGGACGGCGATGAAACATGATTGGCTTCAACTTTCCCATCCACGTGAACTTTCCTCCATCCTCCTGTGCCCTGCTGTACCGTCTGTCCTCCTACCTGACGCTAACGTTAAAGACGGTGTGTCAGTATAATCAAAAGCCAGATGGTAATCACTTGATTATAAGTGCTTCTGGGGCGAACAAAACACCACCTTGCGTCAAGTGGATCGATGACTCAACCGGACCCTGGCGACTAGCGGCGCTCTCATGCTCCAAATCACGCCGGAGCAGCGTGAGGTCTCTTGTGTTAGAGCCAATTAGCTGCAGCACATTTCTTGTAGAAGCACCGCTCTTGATGCATTTATTCTTTAACTGGCTGCAGACAGTTCTTTCTTGAATATTATCAATATCACAAATTATTATATGGTAACACGGGCTCTGTATTTCTCAGACCATTCAGGCTGAAAACAGAGGAAAAACTGTTTTGTCCTCCTGGAGATGAAGACGACGTGCAGCAGCAGTTCAGCAAGAAAGTGGGTCTTATATAGTGGTTATGTACTGGTCAGAATCAGAAAGACAATATTTGCCATGTACAGGAATTTGTCCCACTTACTGAAGATAACTCTGGGCAACTACAGTACATTTTGACAGACAAGGTACAAGCGACAGGACTGGCGAAAGGGACAGCAGCAGTTATTACCAGTAGACCAGTGGTTCTCAATCCAGTCCTCAAGGACCCCCTGTCCTGGAGGTTTTAGCTCCAGCCTTACTCAGGCACACCTGAAGTATCATGAAAACCTGAAGCCTCTAACTGGTTCAGGTGTGCCTGAGTAGAGGGACAGGGGGTCCTTGAGGACTGGATTGAGAACCACTGCAGTACATCATGCTACATACATGTATCATCTTCACAACTCGTCTCTATGGTGCATTTCAGTATTTCTCTTCAGGGTGGGTGAACTATCCAAGAGTACTTCATTCTCTGGAGAAAAACTGAAATAAATTGTTGCTGCTTTATCCCGACACAATTATTACAACTGATGGCACAACATGTATTAGTAGGTAAAGTGTGTTATTTGTTAAAATGAGACTTTCTCTTCACCAACTGTGAACGTTTTCAGGAGTCACGCTGGGAGTCAGCATGGCAGCGTTAACAGAGCAGTGATGTCACTGCAGATGCACTGGTTTCAGAAAAAAACATGAATTTCATCATTTTCGCTTTGCACCAAAACAAAAAAACGTTTTTCACCTGTGGAATAAAATGTCTCACATGTGATTTCAGATTACAAACGTGGAAATAAATATCATTCACATGTGAAAACCAACATGTTTCCAAAAAGCACATGTGCTTTGAATCAGTGGGTATTTTGACGTGTCTGTTTTGTAAGGGTCATGTTGTAAGACCACGGTAAGTGTGGTGGATGTCTTGTGATAGGAGGTTTTGTGACTCCTCATATACACTTGATGGCACCGGCTCTGCCCCGCCTGGCTAGCGGCAGCAGCAGCTCTGCACCACCTACACACTCACGTCCACGCCAAGAGAGAATCACTTCCAATTCCTTCCCTGTGTGTGGAGTGACTGTGTACCACAACACTGAATCGTTAGAGTACGCCGCTGTCTGGGGGAGCTGTCACCTCGCCGGGGAGAGTTTCATCATTACTGGGTTCATGGGAGAGTTTTTGTCACAAGACGTAAACGCTGCTTTGGTGAATTTCGTTAGCGCCGCTTTCAACGGAAAGTTTCACTGTCATGAGGTCTGATTGCTGTTTCAGTGAATTTCCATCGTAATGGTTTCAGTTTTCTTTGGTCCAAACCGCAGTGGGAATGTTTACTGGGTTGCATTTTTTTGATTCTGGCTCGCTTTAGGTTTGTTAGGACTTGTAGACAGAAAACACACAGACTCACAAGTAGCTGTATTGGACTGAGATTTGATCATTTGGTCATTTTGGTGTCGGAGGGGGAAAACAAACCCAAGTCCAGGCAGCTGTTTCACCCTCGGTTCATCTTGTAATGCTAGCTTGCTTTCCAAGAGGAACCGCTGGTGATCACATGTCAACATCTGTCTCCCCATACCCGTAAAACTTTGCGTTTCCTGCCGTTGTTTTAGTTTTAATTCTCACTCCTAACAAGCTGCACTTGGAAGAGGGCCTGGAGTCCCATTTTCAGATGTCTCGGTCCATTATTCAGTGCCACCCGAGTTCAAGTGGCACTGGTTCTCACCACATGAACCAAACCAAAGGAGTAAATGCTCCAGAGTTTGAATAAAGTGCTCCAAACATGCTTGGTGTGAACGCACCCAGAAAAAACAGGTGATGTAGTGAGTAGGGAGAAGGTCAACCAGGTCAACCAGGTCAACCAGGTCACCCGGGTTCAAGTTGACCTGCTGAGGTGTAAGATTTAGTACAAGACACTGAATAGTTCTTGTTAAAAGAATGCATAGTATAAGTTTAGTGTTGTTTCATGATATTTTATCAGACTATTTTGAAAGGCGTTTCCACCCCACCAAGGGAACATCATGGCTCTGGGTTCATAGGAGTGAACATGAGGAAGTTTCTCTGTGTTCCCAAGCCCGGCTATCTACAGTGGGCGCTTCAAATTGCTTCTGACACAAAGAGAGCCTAGCTAGTCATTTGTGCCTGGCTTGATGTGTCTCTGCAGGGCTAGTGTATTATTGTGTATGTGTGTGTGTGTGTGTGTACAGTAGGACAGGGTACTAGCTGGGTCCAGGATCAGGTCAGCTTGCTGTCACTGCGTCCCTCTCCATCATTAAAAAGACACCTCTGGCTCTAAACTCATGACCAGAGAGCTAAACTGGGAAAGTCCTCCTCGAAGTGACAAGGACCACATTAATACTGCGCTGCACCCCCCCCCCACACCCCCCTCACTAGCCATGTTAGCAAGAGAACTGTGACATTATCAACTGCACCAGCGATGCCAATGGAACAGGAGGTGGGAGGAGGAGGAGGAGGAGGAGTGTCCAAAATTCAATTTCAAAGTCACTCTTGCGGCTCAACATCAAACCCGGCACAAAGCCCGACCTCACTCCGTTGGATGTAGCCAAGAGATCCAAAGCGATAAGTTGCTCGTGCGGAATGATATTGCGGTGACGTATGAGAGAGAGACAGAGGAGGAGGAAGGGAGGAGCGACTCCGCCGACTCACCTTATCGCTTCACCCCGATCTCACGGAGCATGACGCTCTCTCTCTCCGATAACGCCCGGGATCCACCGGCGCATCTTCAAATCCATAACATCAACTCACCTCCGTGCCCATCGCGGGTCATCTCTTCGCCGAGCGCTAACATCAAAGCCCCCCCGTCTATTTTTATCTCGTTAATTAGGATGCTTCCACAATCAGTCATTAATGCCGAGCAGACTCTCGGCCAGCGAGAACCAAAACGATAACACAGCTCGGTAATGACACCGCCCCCACCAAGGCTTCAAACCATCTCTCTGAACAAAGACTTCCATTTGTCGGTTTCAAGGTTAGTTTTTCGCTCTCATTGAAAAGTTTGGCTTGCTGGCCCGCCCGCCCCCCCGGGGTGAAAACGTACATTTGGAGAGCTCTCTGTCAGAGTTATAATTGGGTGTTGCGATGCATTCTCAGCCTCAGTGTGCAATCAGCGTGTCCTCTCTCCGTCACCTCAACACTGACACTGGTACAGACACACATACATTACAGTAATGACAGCTAGACACACACAGTTACATCTACACATACACACACCGACAGACAAACACACTCGCAAAGCCAGATGGACGCTCATGCACGTACATGTATACGGCAGATTGGAGTTTTAGTTATACAAACAGAGCTGCTAATCTCATTGGTTGAAAACTCAATGGGCGGAGCCAAAGAATAACATTTTTTTTATTGATTGACACCCAGTGAAAAAGGCAAGGAAGTAGCTAATATTATAAACACTCTTGCTATAAATATCTAGCTAGCTTAACTCTAAAAAAGCTCTTTCTTTGGCTCCGCCCATTGACGGCTTAACTCAACCAATTTGATTATTTCTGCCTCTGAGGAAATATTTATGTAAGTAAAACGCCGATCTGCACACGTAGGACCGCCGTCACACGCTCCAGTAGAGAGGCACAGGAAGAGGCTGACAGACTGGATGGATACCCCGGGGAGGTGAGGTGGCCCCGGTGAGGTGGCACGTGGCTACCTGGCTCCCCGCTGTCCCGGCTGTCATGAAGAGGTCGGGCGCGTTCAGGGCTATCGAATCTCTGGAAGGTGTGTGAGAGAGAGACAGAGAGAGAGAGAGACAGAGACAGAGAGAGAGAGAGAGAGAGAGAGAGAGTCCTGTGTGTGCATTGTGTTGCTGTGCACGAGTCAGAGAGACAGAAAGAGAGACAGCATTTATGTGTGTGTGTGCATTTTGATGCTGAGATGCATGCTGTGTGTGCATGCAGGGCCGAGAGAGAGAGAGAGAGAGTGAAGAGAGAGAGTGTGCTTGTGTGTGCATTTTGACGTTTGTATGTGTGTGTGTGTGTGTGTGTACGCATGCAGGAGAGAGATTGTATGTGAGTGTATTTTGGTGCTGGTGTGCATACTGTGCAAATCAGGGAGAGAAATTGTAGCTGTGTGCATTTTGGTTTGAGTAGGTGTGTGTGTGTGTGTGTGTGTGTGTGTGTGTGTGTGTGTGTGTGTGCGAGAGAGAGAGCACAAACCCAAATGTTTTTTGACAGATCTTGCTGCTTTACTCCAGTCTGAGTTTACAGCGCTGTGTCTCCAGGGGGCGGAGAGGAAAGAACAATGCAGGAGAATAACACCGTCGTCATCAGAGTAATATGGAGAAACGCCTCAAAAGGAACCAACACGTACAACCGTATACACACACATACCTCAGTGAAGTCTTATTACAGTAGGTCCACACTGGGAGGAGGGGCTACGCCTGAAACACACTCTGCTGCACATTCACACTCCCACTTACTGACTGTGTATTTTTAGTTTGCCGGTGAACCAAATCTAAACATCTATTTGAGCCAGTCAGGGTGTTGGCCATATTGGATCGTACATAATTGTCTGTCTCCACCGTCGGCCAACTGCAAAATGATACAAATTTATCCAACAGCCGTGAAGAGAGACCGGCAGCTGCTACCGTAGCGAGCTAGCTGTACTCTGTGGTATCTGGATGACGAGTGTGTGAGTCTTCTGGTCCTCGGGCGTCTCTGCAACACTGGCAGCGCTGCAGTGGCTGTAGTTACACTTGTCATTTCGATGAGATTACTGAGATCTAATTCAAAAGATTGGATTTATTGAGATTAAATTGCCATATGGCCACAATTGGCCTTAAAACGGCTGTTATGCATCTCCTGTGGCTGGATTTATTCAGATCTATGTCTGCGTTCCCTCTCCATCTCTACACTGACTGTATGCACATTGTGGAGGGATTGCATCCAGACTACCTCGAGTTCCTGTCACAATGCCATTCTCACCATTTCCATCTGCCTCTGATACTAACGTGAGCAAAATCTGATTTTTCTGCATCCAGGCTCGTCCCTTAATGCATCTTGGCATGACCAGATGGTAAAAGTCTCTTTGCAACGATCACACAAGCGTAGCCTGCAGTGATCTGCCGTAATCTCCAATCTCTCAAGTGTGTGTTTGGTCGCTAACAATACCTTCTCCAACCTGAATCACTAACAAACATGAAGCGAGACTGGTAGCAATGCTAGCCAGTAAGCTGTACCCATATGGCTCGCATGTATCTATATATAGTGACCACATTTCAATCATAGCAAGATACTAGATACTGTAGATACTAGATACTGTAGATACTGTAGATACTAGATACTGTAGATACGTAGATACACGGTTCTGTTTCTGTTCTGTGCTTGGATTATTTTAGAATCATATAATCTTCAGTATTGAATCTCCTCTCCATGTTTTCTTTGCTTTCTTTACATTTTCTGCGTTCATCCGACGCTCTTATCCAGAGACATGCAGTAATATAAGCTTCAACTCCTAGATCACAACTTCAATCATAAGGTGTGCAAGTGTCAAAACCACAGTCCAAACAACAGTAAGGACTGTGAGAGTCAAGCTGACGGCGACCAGAGAATAGATGAAACAAAAACCCCGGCTTCCCCAGATTGTTCTCTTGCTCTCAAAATTGGCAATTGCGATTGTGCTCTTTGATCAATCCCCTGGATTTACTGGTAAAAGCAAGAAAATATCCGCCACCCAGTCTCTCTTGTCCCAGTTGTGCGTTTTACTCACAAAACCTGGCGACATCTGCAGCATGTTTATACCGACATCAGGGTCCTCAACAGCGCTTAAGCCTCCTATTTGTCCCGATCCGTCTCAACGTTGTCAGATAAGGGAGGGGAACACCTGTTCTGCTTTGTGTTCCCCAGCGCCACATTAATAAAGCCTAAAGAAGAGAAGAGCATAATGAGAGCAGGGGATAATAGGACGTCTTGTTGACAACCAGTTGTTCCGTGGTCAGGATCATTGTCATCTTGTACGACACCCTCCTCACGCTTCCTGGCGCGGTGCAGGCGGGTGCAGCTGGCAGGGTGGACGTGGTTCAGCATGCAGTCATCTCTGCCCTCTAATGGTGTACGTAGAAACTAATGATGGTTTCAGTTCGGCTCACGGGCCAAAACTGATGTTTGATTAAATATCAGATATTGGCTAGTCATATCAGCTACATGTAAAACCGGAAACATTTTATTTGTTCATTTTATTCTTCTATTATGTATTTTATAGATTCATTCTTCATTCAAGTCCTAATGGATCCCAGAGTTTACTACCAGGGAATAGGTGGGGGGGGGGGGGGGTCACCCTGCCTTAAAGAGCTGCTAACCCGCCGGAAAAGGATTTTATTACAGTAATATGGGCTGATATTTGCTTTTTAATGAGGAATTAATGAACAACATTAGTTAACCATTAAATTAATAAACTAAATGTGCAAATGAAGTAAAAATGTAATTGCATATTTTACAGACTTTACGCAGCTGTAGTCAGAGAGGAACCTCCATCATATCGGCAGTGGAACACATGACTGGCTGATATCTGATATGTAGTAAAAGATCAATATCGGCCCAATATATCGGCATCAGTCAGTCTAACTCAGTAAGTTAGTACACAAAAGATGGTCTTGGTGTTAAAATACTTCAGCCCTTGGGCCCACACCATGTAACCACGACGTCCGGGTTCGAATTGGGCCTATAGGACCCTTGTCATATATCTGTCTCTCTCTACTGTATCTATCAAAGAAAGGGTAAAAATGCCCCCAAACATAATAACATGCTTCAGTCATATTCATCCACCACCAAGCAGCTCTCTTCATATGAAGTGCTGTATGGTTCAGTAGACTTGAGCATGAGCAGACATGGCAGTGAGGCTGCAGTATCATTACACTGTTATGTAATGCCTCATCATCATCATAATATCCAATTTAGCCTTTTTTTATTGTAATACACCATTTCATCATTCACACCACTGAGCCACTCAAAATCAAATCATCAAATTAAAAGTCTCGTTTTCCAGTAGAGAAGTAAAGCATGCTCACTTTCTCATCGGCATAGTGGCGTTTTTCAAATTGTACAAAAGGTTTTTTAACAGGTTTCAAAGGCCCTAGGATCACAAAACTCACTCAACGTATACATTACACACTTCCAATTCAGTTAAGACAAAGAAAACCCCCCGATGGCAGTTACGTGGTTTTCCTGCTAGCGCTGTGGAAAGGTATTGACTTTCTAAGGGAATGGATTAGTCATTGAGGGAGTTAGTATTCTGCATCACGGTGCGGCGTGGCCTCTCGGTGCTCCTCTAAATTTCATCATGTTTTGCTGAATCAATGACGAAGACCAAAAGGTTCCAATCACTGTGTGTTTGGAGGAGCAATTATTGTCCAAAAAAAGTCTCGCTGCAAACTAAAGTTCTGATGAATCGTCTGTAATAGTTTTTCACTTGAAGTGTGTGTGCGCACATTTAAATGGTGTGTGTTGGTTTGTGTATATGTGGTGAGCATGACTGTGTACATGGTCATTTGTGTGTGTGTGAAGTATATCTGTGGGAAATATATTGCTGTTTTGTTTTGGCAGTACTTCTGGGGAGGAGAGAGGGCATTATTAGGAGTTGCAAAAACAGAGGCGGCAGCGTAGACGAAATCCCAGCAGACATCTTGGTTAAAGAGTGAACGGCGAGCCACAGTTAACTAATGGAGAGCTACGACATAACAAAAGCACCATCCCTCGGTAGTACTGTCAAAGGTTTCACCAAACACGAAACAAGATTGTGTTATCTCGAATAGGATTTATCACACTGTCTGCAGCAAGTCACTCAGCGACACGGCGACAGATGAATAGAACGATCTCTGTAAAGCAAGCCCTAGTCAAGAAAGCTTGCGATAAAACATGAAAGTTGCAGACAAACAGCAACGTGTGATCTTTGTCGGTTCGGTTAATATTGGCAAAGTTGGAACTCAGAACTGTGATGCCATCGACAGCCACAACTTGGACTTGGTGCAGAGACGGTGACGTCAAGACTGACTCTGAGGACCGGCGATGTTGAGTTTGCCCCCGAGCTATCGGGGCGAACCATCAGCCATTAAGGGACCGCTTCATTTGAAATCAGCTGAAGTTGCTCCATTGCCCGTGTGCCCGTGTTGCAATCGCGTTGCAATCGTGTCGTGTCTAAAGGTTCGGTACTCGATGGCTGACAATCGCATCCGTCCGTCCTCATATTGCACATTGAAATAACGAGATATAAAGTTGATATTGGTTGTTTTACGGTGCATTGACTCAAATAAAGGTAAAGTCTATGTGCATTGTCATTCTAAGTGTTGAACGTGCAACCCATCAAGAATTGAACCTTTTTTAAGCTTGGTCACTTCCATGACGCAACACAGGCCAGTTGAGCAGCTTTCGTAGATTTCAAGGGAAGCATTCCTTCAATGGCTGATGTCAATGGCTGATGCTTGATGGATGGCTGTAGTGGACCTTGGGGTGATCTTTATTTGTGGTTTTACACCCTAGTGAAATGTATTTTCTAGTAGCACCGACAGCTCTGAATCAAGTGAAATGTTCATGTAATCGCAGTGTCATTCTGGGTACAGTCAACTCTCCACGCTGTCATTCAGCAGCATTATGTCTTCAGTTAATTGTCGCTGGGCTCGTTTCCAAGCTCGGTCCGGCAATGACATTACAGATTAGTCTTGGCTCTCGTGTTTGTAGCTTAGAGAGAAACCTCACGTTGTTCATAAATCAAAACAGAAGTGTCCAAGATCACGTTGAATTCAGCTTTGCCAAACAGTTTCCTTCAAAACGTTAAACTATTCTAGGTGTGTTCGAAGCCGGGGAGAGAGGAAGAGAGAAGCAGGGATGGAGAGAACAGAGAGATAGGCGGAAAGGAAGAGAAAAACAGAGAGAAACAAAGATAGAGGAAGAGAGAGAGAGAGAGGAAGCTCAAACAGATTATTTACCTCGGTGGGATAAACAGGGAGGCACATGGCATGGAACGAATTTGAATGACAAGGCAACTGATTTCCCCTAATTGCTTTTGACTGTCTGTCTTTGAACTGGCAGGACGCCGCGGCTCTGTTTCCAGGCTAACGGTTATCTCCCACAATCTGGAGTGGCTCTTCATTCCTCAGACAAATATCAAACCTATCGCCACACCGGATTAGCCGCACTTTAATAAGATTTGCACTTGCCGCTGCACACCGGGGACTTTTCCTTCAGCCTTGAAGCCAAGGAATGCCAAACCTGGCTTTAAGGTTCCTCGCAGCCCTGCTCTCTTTATCCACCGAGCAGCACCCCGACACCCCCCCCACGTCTCTTCACTGCTTAAACCCCTCTCTCTGTTTCCACCTGCAGTTCCAGAGACCTGCATGTCAGAGGGAGATACACTGCAGCAAATAACATTCAAAGCGTTGGCAAAATGGTTTTCTTGAACCAACAGGACCAAGCAGAGTGCGAGTTACAAGCTTTATGCCACTGTTACACCAATTACAGGGTAATAACTGTGTAATTACATAGAAAGTATAAGAACCTACCTTGTAATTTCCGGTAATAACAAGGAATTATTTGTAATTATAATGTGTAATTTCCTGGTTTAACGAAGGTAAATACAGGTCCTAACAACAAGTCGTTTCCTTCTCTCTTAAATGAAACGTCCATTCTATTTCAGTAGACAGATGGGGTTACAGTACTACAGGGAACAGAACCGTACTAGTCAGGGTTGATACCTCAATATTACACAGCTTTTACCAAGTAATCGAGTAGCTACTGGGGTAACATTAAGATTCAAACGTGACTCAGCCTACAAGCCAATCATGGTTGGCCATCATGAAAACTTAAACGATTTCTTCTTCAAGTTTAAGTTATGACTGATTTTTGTGAATGCAGCATCCAATCATAGAAGAGTGTAGGCAGTTCATACATACAGTGCTGCGGAGTATAAGTGTTAACGCTGTGACACACGGATCAGAAAAAAGATGGCGGTGCTAGGCCCCTCCGTAGCCACACCCAAAGAAAAAAGACTTTAATGTGATTCCAGCTTTCCACCAAGTGATGGCGCTCTGGGGAGACTGGGGAACTGCTGGCTCCAAAAACACTTCCATGAACTTCAATCACAGAAAAAACATTAAATGGAAAAACCCTCCAAACACCTGCACTGAAAGTTACTTTAAGTTCAAGAGGTACTTGAAGTGTGACGTTATCACTTGCGCAGTTCGACAACAAGAGGAAAAGGAGAAAAAAGGGTCGCCGCGAAACCGCAAAGCACCTGTTTCTACCAGCTTGCCGCTACTGAAACGCTGCCAGAGGTGAGAGCATTTCATGTTTCCAGTGCAAATCAACTTGTTTTAGCGGTGAAGTATCTTGAAATACGGCAGATCGCTCCACTTCTTTCAAGATCTTTTTTCTCCATCCAGGAAAACTCTCAAGACAAGTTGATTTGCATCGGAAGCAAGTGACATTATGTCAACCCACTGGAAGTTTTGCTTTCCATTTTGCTCAACATGAGAAAAATGTGATTTTAAGACTCAATACTGAAGTGAACAACTTGTCGAAATGGACATCTTTTGAAGCGTGGGACTGAAGTGGCTCCTAAGTGCCGCCTGTCAAGACCTCAGCAAAAATGAACTGTACTGGAGTGGCAGATGTTTTCTCTCAGTAGCATCCACAAACAGGCCAGACGCCACAGCAACAAGCTCCTCACCTCGCTATCTGTCTAAACGTTTATTGGCAGCTCAGAGCTAGATTACTTCGCTCCTCTTGAAGAGTGAGAAGTCTCACGTCGCACAACGCACACGTCAGTTAAACCCAATATCCTCACTTCACACACAGACTTCAGCGAGGGGATGTAGACTTGCATCAGATATGTCGTAACCTTTTCTATTTACCCGATCGTGTCTTGAGTATCATGTACTCCCGATGGGATTCAGATGAAGACGTAGACTTCTGACAGGGAGTTTTCTCAATCCGCCGGTGGAAAATCAGTGTGCGTCTGCCTTTATCGGGCTAGCACTTTTGCTCCTTATCATTTGATTGAGCCGTGATGGAATGAAATTTGATTAAGTCCTTCATCCGAACCTCTTTAATTGCCAAACTAACAAGCTGCACTGAAAGAAAGTGGCGCCAAGTACTCACCGACTCACGGAAATGCCTTTGGACATGTCTTGGAGTCTGTCAAGCGGTGGATATTGAATTCTTCTCACATGTTTAACGTTAATCGCTATCAAGGTGCATCGCTTCAGCTGCCTTCAACAGCAGCACTAAGAAAGCAGCAGATGATAATTCCCTACACTCGTAAAAACAATGCACATTTGTGTTAGTTCTCAACACCATATGTAACAGATGTTCTGCCAGATGTTTGCTGTTGTTACTGAGTGTGTAAGATCTTCAGGATCCCCAACATTTGCTGCCCTGAAGGAATTTTGACTTGACTATTGATTTTGATTCGGCCACCTCTGGCCCAATCAACATGGTGTTGACTGTAGTTGTAGAAGTGTAGTGTTCAGTGTCAGTGGCAATATTGAGATGCATAACTGTCAAAAGCAATCTATTGAGTTTACAAAATAAAATACACTATTGTGACAGACAACACGTCAATATACTGTATTTCCTTCTTGGTTCACTGAGGATGATTCCTCCATCTTTCATTGCCGTCCTGAACGACTGGACAGCATTAGAGCGGCACTGCCAGGGAATAGCCCTGAACATATCTCAGTGATGTCTGAGATATTGCATGTCACACATGGACGAGCTAACAAACGATGTAGCGCCCCCTTTGGGCCAGTCAGTGTAATTGTGAAAATGCTGGAACAGAGTGGTGAGATGCATCATTCCCCCGGGATTCGTCAAAATCCCATCGGTGGCATCTCAGATCTCACATATGACACATAGACAAAGTATGGAATGATGCAAGTTTTGACAAAACTCCACGAGAAATGAAAGATATTGTATGTTACACACTGACAAACCTGACTAACAAGGCTAAACGGGGCTAAACGGTGGTGTCTGAGATAGCGGGTGTGTCACACGGCTGAACGAACCAATTAATGAACAGGAAGGAGAGCGATCCATAGAGGAGACCGATCGATAGACAAGACCGATCGATAGAGAAGACCGATCGATAGACAAGACCGATCGATAGAGAAGACCGATCCATAGAGAGGACCGATCCATAGTGAAGACCGATCCATAGCGTAGTCCCCTACCCCGATCACATCACGCAGGACAACAACCCAGCGCTAACCTGTGCACTGTCTTGTCTGTTGGTTTTCCAGGGGTCCCCCGGGTGGCGCTGTCGGCGGGCGGGCGGGACTGCCTGCGCGCCGGCGACACCTGCTCCAGCGACGACGCCTGCAGCCCGCGGCTCCGCACCCTGCGGCAGTGCGTGGCGGGGGACGGCAGCGTGAAGCTGGGGCCCGGGGCGCGCAACCAGTGCGAGAACGCCATGACGGCGCTGCTGTCCAGCCCGCTGCACGGCTGCCAGTGTAAACGGGGCATGAAGCGGGAGAAGAACTGCCTGAGCATCTACTGGAGTCTGCACCAGTCTGTGCTGCACGGTGAGACCGGCATTTACCAACACACACAGGATCTGATGTTACGATCCCTTGTGGCTAGGGCAGTGGTTCTCAATCCAGTCCTCAAGGACCCCCTGTCCTGGCGGTTTTAGCACACCTGAACCAATTAAAGTATCATGAAAAGCTGAAGCCTCTAATTGGTTCAGGTGTGTCTGAGTAAGGCTGGAGCTAAAACCTCCAGGACAGGGGGTCTTTGAGGACTGGATTGAGAACCACTGTGCTAGGGTGAGGAAATAGACCGAGAGGTGGGTGAGAGCGGATTATCAACTGGGCGCCTCCCATTACACAAGGTTTGTTGTATTAAGCTCACGACGCCTCCAGGAAGCTCAACAGTAAATTCCAAGCTCAACAGAGAAGAGCGATTATTGTTTTAAAAATAGTGACGCCGCGGCTCTGATTCCTTTTTGTTCCACCCACTCAGTATTGTCGCTTTTGTGCCGATTCCAAATGCTTTGCACCTTATAACTGCCTTGGTAATTTCCTACACCAAACCATATTTTTAGTTTAGGCATTTAGTGAATACTTGTATCCGGAGCAACTCATGAGTTCAACAGTGTAATAAGCTTAAATACATAGATTGGCAACATTACACACATTGACTAGTAAGACGTGCACGCGTTAAAGCCACAGCTTGCAGATCATAACTCAACGAACAATAAAGCTTGAGTGCTGATTGCAAGCACTTTGCACCTTTTCTATTATTGTAGAGTTTTCTACATCACACGCCATTCTTCCTAGCATGTTTACAGTGGTGGCCATTGGAGAAGCCCTGCTGGTGTCCTGCAACAGCGCTGCAGGACTTTCCAAACAATTCTCCTTTAGGTTGGAGTGACAGTGTCCAACAGGCATTAAGGGTAATAAGGATGGAAAAATGACTACATCTGTATTTGAGGTCTTTCAATACAACTGCATTTAGCCTATAGTGTTTAGTTTAGTATATTATACCTTTAGTACATATATATAGTATTTCAGTTGTTTTGGACATGTTTTGGACACAGCTGCAACAGAATAAAAGTGTAATATCATCTTGTTCGAGGTTCCCTGACAACATGAAGTAACTCTTGTTTCCTGTCGGCAGGACTAAGCCTCGTGGACAGCTACCCCTACGAGCCAGAGGAGAGGGTCTCCGACTATGTGCGCCTGGCCTCCATTGCTGCAGGTGATTATGGCTAGCTTCCATCGCTACAAGTGCTTCCCATTGTCTGCCTTGCTGTTACCGGGCAGAGAAAACCAAGCCGGCGCCAGCCCGGTTCCACAATCAAGGCATTTTTATCTACCTGCTCTTTTTAAAAACCCAGATTTTTATGCCAACTTTCTCAACCCGGCAATGTGTTTACAGAAACAACCCAGCACTTGTGTGTGGGTGGGTGTAAGAGTGACGGAGTAGATGGCTGAATATGCAGAGGTGCATGGTGGGATAGGTGGATTTGGAAAGTGTTTGATGAGCAGCACCCCTCACTTTGCTTCTGTCTTGCCTCTGAGCCCGTGGGCAAGCCTCAGGGCTAGTATGTGCTGCTGTTAGCCCCCGAGGCACAGATTAATTACCTTTAATACAGCTGGAAGCCTGGAAACAGGAAGGGGGGGAGGAAGACAGAGAGAGAGAGAGAGAGAGAGAGAGAGAGAGAGGCATAAATATCAAAGAGAGAAGGAGACGGAGAGAGACAAAGAGAGACAGAGACAAAGTCAGAGAGGATGAGAAGGCGAGAGACAGGAAGTGAGTGAAGTCGGACAGAAAAGCGAGCGAGAGAAGCCGCCTTGTTTACGAAAAACAAAAGTACAATCTTTCCCGTTGGAGGCTCAGAAAACAGAGAGGCTGCACGCAAGCGAAGAGGACATGGAGTCAAGTATTTTGTTTTCTCCGGCGGCAATTATACCCTGGATGAGCCGAGATGAGACGGAGAGTCTGTGGAACGGGAATAATGGCTTGAGTGAAGTGATGAGGACGGATCCAGTACAGGATAATGATAGTAGTCCTACATTAAAAACAAGTTTCTAATGACAAGCTCAAAGGGGGGAAGCGCCCAATTCAATAATTCAAATATGTTCTCAGGAGAGGAGAGCCGGGTGGTATCTGGTAGTATGAACACCAGCATCCTGAAGAGGCCAGACAGACAAAAGTCACATTCAAGAGCTTTACTCCAAAATGAGATCGTTTTAAAATACTACTCAAAAAAGTGAAGCTTGTTTTGGAAAAAGGTTTAAAAAAAATCTGTATTTTTATACAATTAAGTCCATAACTTACAATTACAGTAACTTTTTACATCTCAAGCTGAAGTTAACAGCACACAGGATCTGATGTGATGTTAAAGCTGCACTAGGCGGTGTCCTCATACGGCAGCGAGAGGTTACTCAACACCCAGAAAGCATATAACTGCACTCAGCACGCTGATGTTCACCAACACGCCGCTCGGCGATGATACCAAAGATACCAAAGAGACGAGAGAGAGAGAGAAAGATCTGACGCCGGGGAGTCCTCGCTGCTGTTTTGTTTCTCGCTCTTCAGTTTCAAATCATCGTGTTTTGTGTCCGGAGAGATGCACCAAGCCCAAACCAGGATTTAATTTGGGTAAACAAGGTGAATCTATGGCGTCTCAACTGGCGGGGATGGGACTCTTCTCTGTTGCAGCCCTACTGAATACATAGAAATCCTGCCTGGGGTGAGAGAGTAGGAGGACGGGGGGGTGGGTGACGGTGGATATGCCATCGGTGTCATCAAGTGGGCGTCTCCCATCACGAACGTGTCATTGAATTAAGCCCACAGCATCTCCAGAACCTCCTGCCCTCCATCACCGATAATGAACAGACCCACACAGTTCACCTCCGCTCAGGCTTTCACCGAGCCCACCACATCTCCGCCAGTGAATCTCAAAGATATATATTATGTTTTGATGTCAGTCCCACACCAGAAAACCATCACGGATGCTGGGACGTTTCACCGTCTCCTCCTTGAGAAATTCATTTTCTATGAAGCTGTGAGGTCACGGTTTAGGGGGGGCGGGGCAATCTGTTCCTCCCCCACAGACCAAACCACCTTCGTCAGTTACATCACATGTAAACACTTCAGCGGCAGTTCCCCTTTAACAAGCTAAGAGGAAAAACACGTCGTGACCTCGCACATACGCTGTTTACTCAGACGCCACAACTCATTGAGTCTGAGGTACAGTGGCGCTGGACCTCAACTGTACAGCCTGCTCATAAATTTCCCTCGCGGTGACGCCACGGGAGGTCAGAGTTGACATCCACGCCGCCGCATCCCGACCAGTCAACTTGTCAAAACAACACAGACGTGATTAATGAGTGTTTCTCCGCCCTCGTAGCATCTCTCCCTCAAACAGAGTAATGACCCTTTTCAAAGGCGAGGAGAGTCGGAGTTCTCCCTGCACCAATTAAACAGTAAAGTCAACTTTATTTACAATAACGAAGGAAGAACAAACTCAGCTGTTCTCAGAAGACGATGGATGTTCTAAAAAAAAAAAAAACATCTTTATTGGTATGAAAACACCACCAGGTTTGAGCACACGGCCTCCAGCAGGGTTCAGGAAGAGTTCAGAGTCCTGATGAAGACTGAAACAGGTCGGTCACATACTGGACATTAATACCAATAAAAACAAGACAGAACAAACACCGATATGAGACGATGACTGAGGGTGGCTGCAGCATAAGTGTTAGAGAACCGGGCTGGTTGGCTCCAGCGGGCCCCCAGGGGCCAACCGGAGGACTGTGGTGGTGCTGAGTAGCTGCTGCAGGCTCAGCACATCTCCCTGAGTAAACAAAGGTTAAAAAACACAACAACAAGAGGATTTCATGTGAAGGCATGTGGACGCCGAATGCGTTTCGTCATCCTATCCTGCATTTCCATCCGTTTCCATCCTTTCCCCCCCCATGGTGTACGTTGGGAGTACCCTATGCTTTGTGGTGGGTTGTTCGCTTACTCTCCAAGGCCATTCATATTTTATGTGACAGCTCGGCGAGAGGCACGCTCACCAGGAGACACAGCTACAGGCAGTTTACAAACTAATGAGTGGCATTATCTGCCAGAGGAGTTGAGCGTCATCATGGCCGTATTGATTGGGAGGTCACTTGGGAAAAACACACACACACGGTGATGGATCGGGAAATAATGTCGCCAGAAAAAGGGGTTATGACAGGAGCTCTCCACAGAGACAGCTCATTACAGGGGAAGACAGAGGGGGGCAGGGGTAGATGCACCGAGGGAGGATGGCTAGGGAGGGATGGAGGAAGATGAGGGAGGATAGCTAGGAAGGGAGGAACAGATAGCTGGATGGATGGAGGGAGGGAGGGAGGGGGGGGGACAGATGGGGCAGGGGTACCAGCAGCACTGAGGGAGGAAGTCAGGAAGGGAAGAAGGGAGGGAAGTCTGGGGAGTGAGGAATGAATTCATGGATGGAGGGAGGGAGGGAGGTCAGAGAGGGAGGGAGGGAAGGATGGATGGATGGATGAAGGGAGAGGAGCAGTAATTACAGGCCTTGTTGTGAGGATGGAGAGATGGAGCAGGCACTGGGCTGCCTCTCTGCATTAACCCAGCAGAATGAAATATTCAGCCATCAGGCCTCGCGGCGCCGGCTCATCCAACATTTAGACTCCATTCATGTTCTATTCATTACAAGGAGGCTTATTACATATAATCATCATTTTGGTTTAGTTTGTACTTCAAGACAGATTTATTTTTTTGTAAGTGCAACTCTCCATCTGTGTCTGCAGGCCAGAGTCAATACCGACTCCAATTAGGCTTTGGAGTCGTCGGTAAATATTGACTGGGATTTGATTTTCTCAAACCACACAAGAAGGACGAAACAAATTCAGCCTTTTTTCACGTCTCCCCTTTTTTGTGTCTCACCTTCCAGAGTCTGAAGTGACGACGGTGAACCGCTGCCTGGACGCCGCCAAGGCGTGTAACATCGACGAGACGTGTCAGAAGCTCCGCACGGAGTACGTGTCGGCCTGCATCCAGCCCTCGGCGCGCTCGGGGCCGTGCAACCGAGCCAAATGCAACAAGGCGCTGAGGAAGTTCTTCGACCGCGCTCCCCACGACTACAACCACGAGCTGCTGTTCTGCCCCTGCACCGACATGGCCTGCGCTGAGCGCCGCAGGCAGACCATCGTGCCGACCTGCTCCTACGAAGACAAGGACAAGCCCAACTGCCTGGCCCAGCTGCGCGTCTGCCGGTCGGACTACGTGTGCAGGTAGACATGTTGTTCTGTTGTTCTGCATGCTGCTGGGAACGTTTCACACTTTCAGAGTTGGATTCACCTGACCGACCACATGGATCATTTAGAGTTGAACTGATGGCTGCTAACTGCTTGTATGTAATGTGTACTGTTGTCTGTGGCGGCCTTGCAAACTCAATTTCCCTCCGGACAATAAAAGGCATTGTTTATCGTGGCCGGTACGAGTTCATTCACACCTAATTACATTTTAATACTCTAACGGTGTTTAATTAGTTCAATGCATCCATTGTCTGAGGGAGGCGGCCTGGCAGCCAGCAGCCCTGTGTAATATGGTCATTATTAGAATGGTCATTTTCTCTCGGGATACGTGAATTTACAGCTCCAGCATCACCGCCTAGTTTGACCCCGCAGTCCACAGTCAAGATAGCTAGTTATCTGAGTTAGACCCTGGTATGAGACGCTGATAAAAACAGAGATCTCATTCAAATCTAATTTGAATGTAAACAGCCAATCAGAAAACTAACAACGTCTTCCATCACTGGAGACTGAAAACATGGAGTTCTCAGACCCATCCAGGCAGCCTCTTCTCCCCCCGACAGCAAATGGTTGCCAGCGTTTAATCTAGTTCCTCCTCAAATGTCAGGAAGACAAAGGGCTTCATCTGTCACGGCTATCGATCAGGCATTATTCTCCACCGGCGCTCCGGAAGACGGAGCGTCCCAAGGCCCGAGTGTGGACCGCCAATCCCGCACCAGTCAGCTGGCATTAACCGCCAGCCTGCAGAGGATGCCTTCACTTACCTCACAGCCTATAAGTTTTACGCACATCATTACAATGACATGACAAATGAGGGCAGAGCGCCGAGTCGCGGTGTCCTGAGGGGATCCCTCGGCAAATGCCAGTCGACAGGGCCGATGATGCGATATGATGGCCGCGATAGCCTTGTGTGATGACGGTGATGAGGCTCGATGTCTGGGCGGCTGGCTAGAAAGGTTGGTGGGGAGGGGAGTGGGGAGGGGGGCAAGGGGATGTGGGAGGATGCATTTATATGGTACATCCATATTTGTCTAATCTCCTCGCGGCCGGGCCTGCCAGACAGCACCCACGGTATTTGGAGAGCGGAGCCAAGGCCTATCTTCGCCCCTCATTGAGTCTTTATAGCCTGGCAGCCGTCCAGAAGATGACTCGCCGGGTCATCAAGGGAAAAGGGGGGAGAACGGGAAAGAGGGATGAGGGTTACCGAGGATGACCGGGGAGGGGTTGAAGGTACAGGGCGGGGGTCTGCAGGGACAGAGGGGTGCAGGTAGGTTACAGATACACATCCGCTCAACAGGGGGGAAAGTGCTGCCGCTGGCCGGTACCCTCGCGACCAGCGCACGCCGCGGCCAAGCAAATGATGGATGGCATGTTATCGCTCCCACAGGTCTCGCTGGGCTCAGTTCCAGTACGACTGCCAGCCCTCGGAGAAGTCTGCCAGCGGCTGCAAGCAGGAGAACTACGGGCCGTGTCTCCTCGCCTACACCGGCCTGATAGGTAAGAACTAAATCTCCCTGCGCCTCCCTGACGGACAGCGAACAAACAGGTCTCTAGAGGGGAGGGAGGCGAGGAGGAGCAGAGCACTGAACAGGACTCAAAAGAATGAATCAAGGATTGGGATGAGGTTGGATGATCGATGGGGTGTTGATGAATGCGGCTGCGGCGTGCCCGGCCAAGTCGGTGGCATTCTAAGTAGTGCAATTACAACTATTGACTGCCGTGTTGGGAGAATTATCCCCCGACCTGACGACGGGCAGAGGTGCTCATTGTACTTTTTAAAAAGAAATACGTAACAAAAGATCGCACAAAAGGTGGTCGAACACCTCTTGACCTAAACGTGGCATTCAAGTTCAAGTTCAAGTTGAGTGTATTGTCGTTCCAGCCATACGTGTAGCACATACAGCCGAACCGAATATCGTTCCCGACAGGAGCGAGGTGCAAAATAAGGAGCGATATTTCGCACTGGCTTGACAATAAACGCGAACTTGAACTTGAACTCTGCATCATTACGAGGCAACAATACCACACTGGTACTGCTGCTGCAAAGAAAAGAGAAAAGAGAAAAGGGTTGTTTGGTTTGCGAGGGAGTGAAGGAGACAAATAAAGGAAGACTGAGAAAGAAAAGCTGTGTAGCAGTGATTGGCCATGCTAGACAACTGGAGTAGAAGTGAGGCTCTGAGGTGCTGCTGTTTGCAAGACTGGGACCTGAGAAAATCGATGGAGGTAAATCAGAACTTTTCAAAGTGCCGCAATTTCACTTCCCTGCTCCTTTAACCATACAAGCTAAAGGGCTACATTTCCTTTCCCAATCATTTCCTGCTGAAAAGCTCCGAAGGCAGAACAGAAAGAGAGTACATCTGAGGAAGCTCGGTGATTGGGACTTTGCACTGCGGGCCGCTGTGCTTATCAAAGCACATCAAGCTGTCTGCCCCTGTGGATATGCATGTCAGAAAATCAGGGAGAATAGAAAAAAAAGAAAAAAAATGCCAACAAACTGCTGCATGTCGCTGGGTTTCATCTTTTGTAGCCGAATGAGACTCACAATAGCACTGAGAGGTCAAGAGGCTCTGGAGGCATACAAACAAGCAGCTGTCTCTTTCTGTGCATCTGTATAAATAATTGCAACCACAAAGTAAATCTTATTGAGAATAATTGCCTTTTGCGATGCATGGCAGTATTTTTAGCTCATATATATATATATATACATATACATGGGAGGAGCCCTGGCCCAGTATTGATCAGTCAGCAGTGGGGATCGAACCAGCAGACATCTGATTTCTATCTGCTGAACTAACCAGACAACTAGTGCCTCTGTTAGTGAGACGGTCTCTGGTGCACTCTCACTGTGTCTCTATTCATTCCTTTCACTTTGACACAATAATGTGACTATTGCCAATACTGCCAAAGACAATAGCCCAATTAAGCCGTTTACATGATTCCATAATTTGACAGCTCCCCATAATAATCCCATTTACTTGAGTGAAGTACGTATTGCAATTATCCAGAGAGAATTGTGGGAATTGGAGATTTTGTTGCTAAAAAAAAAATAGTAATTAAGGAGGTTGAAGTGATGGGATGTGTCTGGGTTAGAGCCACTGTTGAGTTTAGCTCTGTACTCTGCAGCTCTCAGTGCTTTCCAGTGGCAAACCTTGTTCAGTTGTTCTGACAAATCCACCCTCAAGCTTTCCTGGCACTAAAAATGTCACTTACACCCGTCTGAAAACCTCATAATATCCATGCACTAATAACATAAACTCTCTACAAGTGTTGACTCCGGCCAACACTTGTCCAAGCTGGTTTCTATTCATTCAAATAGAAATTGTGTATTCCACAAATGTTACTGCAATTAAACTTCAACTAAGCAATGCATCACATTTATCTACCAGAGACCGGTGTTGACATGGCGCTGCCTTACTCACATAATTGCCATAATTGCATTATAATCACATAACTAATAATTTGATCTTAACCTGCATAAGGAAATACTCCTTCTATTGAACTTGTCATATAAACACTTTTATCTGATTCTCTAAATCGGAGTAAGTGTAATGTAATTATTTTTTAAAGCTGTACGTCATGAAGGTCCCCAGATTGTTGTACTTACCAACATAGATAACAAAATGGCAGCGCAACGGACTGACAACTGACCGCAGTCTAACAAATGTTAAACCAAATTAAACCAGGGTCAGTTATCAGCCTTTAATGAAATATTGGATTTCAGCCCGTCAGCGTCGTCCACCTCTCCAGGAACACAGCTACATAAGGAGAGTCTGGAAAAACTGCAATATTTTATTTTATTAATTTAATTGTTCGAAAAATTATTGTGTAAATTAACTTCATTCAAAAACATGTATCCCAGAGCGTCCCCTACCACTGAATATGTGGTGGGTCACCATGCTAACCCTTTCATTAGTCTGAGTTTTGGTCTAAATACTATTTCAGAGTGTTTTGACAACAATACAATTCTGGGGAAATACTGAATACTACTGAATACCGTTGTGCAAACTTCAAAATGTTCAAAAAGGTCTCGACCAGGTCCAGCGGTCCAACGGGTCCATGTAAACTGGGTTATTAGAGAAAACATTTAAACTATTTAATTGAACTATTACCGTTAGCTGATGACACCCAGCAGTATTGGTGTGCATGTAAACATACTGTGTTTCTCTTCCCTTCTCCTCCTCTCGCCTCCACAGGAAGCCCAATAACTCCCAACTACCTAGACAACTTCACATCCAACGTGGGACCCTGGTGCTCCTGCGCAGCCAGCGGCAACCACAAGGAACAATGCAACGACTTCCTCACTTTTTTCCACGACAACGTCTGCCTGAGTGAGTAACAGCACCAGAGAAAGACCGGCGACGGCACAACACCAGTACTAGCACTGACAAACTATTACAGGAACAAAGAGCCTCTGTGTGAGCTTGGGCATTTTGGTTCTCAAAATTGAGTTCAATCTCTGAATGTTATTTCATGCTTGTGTGGTGTTAAAAAGGTTCTGTTGAAAAAAAGAACCTTTTGGGGTTTCATGTTTTAAAAGAAAAAGCACAGAACAGTTTTTCCAGATGGTTTGTCAAATGTTTGATGCTCAATATCTCAGAACTGCACTCTACCCAGAAAGAACCTTGTAAATACAAACTCATGATTTATTAAAGTAATAATCGGTGACATTTTCATATCAATCAATGGCCATTTTACTACTCTCTACCACCAGCTGATGTAACACCAATAGTGATTCAATCGATACCCAGTTCATGAAAGCTTTTATATTTGCTACATTTTTTGTTTAAAACGCCTGATGTCTGGTAGGTGTTTAAGGGTGCACAGGAAGTGATGTGTTTTAGGTTTCTGGTTTATTTGGAATAAATAGAAGAAGAACTGGGTGGTTAGCATGAGCAGCGATAGCCACCGTGGCTGAACAGACAAAGAAAAGAGCGCCACCTACAGGAACTCAAACTCCATCAACAGAAAATCCAAGGAGAAAGACGCCACAGTAAGTGAGGAACACCACAGTGAGGCTAGACAAAGATGGAGACTAAATTAAGAATCTAAGCAAGAATCTCACGTATTACCACTTTAGGTTTATTATGTTTTAGCACACAATACATTTATGATCATAGAAAAATGTTGAAGGAAATGAAGGAAATGACTTCATTAGCGACAGATCCATGACACCACAATGACAAGACGTAAAACTACAGCTGGTGTCACACAGCCGCCGAGCTCAGACTCTGGATGTGTTTACTGTCACTGATATTCATTTATTTCTTTGCACAAAAAAGAAAATCACGATCACAGAAAAAAACGACATCAGTGACATTACTTAAAAACTACAGCTGGTGTCACACTGGGATGGATTACAGAAGGTAATTGTTTTTGTTCATGTTGAGCAACTTATTAGCACCAAGAAAAGTCAATTATATCACAGAGAGCGTCTCCCGCGGTGACAGCACAATGAAACCAGTGACTTGTAAACTGAAGCTGATGTCACAAAGGGACACGGAACCTCTGATACAAAAAAGCCATTGTGATGTCATGTGAAAACATCCACCTGAGTGAGCCGTGGCACCGGTGACAAAACAATACAAACTAAAGCTGGTGTCATGCAGTCATTGAAGACAAAACCTCGGCTCTGTAGTTTATGTCAGGTTATTTATTTGCAGAACATGAGACGTCTGCGCACCTACAAAAAAACGTCTGTGTGAGTAACAGCACCAGTGACAGACCAATGACACCAGTGGCAATACAACGAGGTTCTGTGTGAGAACATGTGCTCACACAGAACCTCGTTTCTGCTGGGCTATTTCTTCGTGTAATTAAGACAAGAAAAGCCAAACTGTCAACCAACTACCTGGCCTTACAACCGAGAGGGGCAGGAACGAGATAAAAGGCAGAAAGGAATTCAGTTACGCTTGGAGGCCGATGGATGTTTTTAATAAAAACGTCTGTACAGAAAAATGTGTTTCAGCAGAAAGCCTTCATCAGGCTTACATGACAAAGACACAATGGATCTCACCTTTCCACATGACCACTTCAGTCAAAATGGTAACCTCTGGGGACCAATCAGAAAATAGATCTCATGTAAAAGGTCAATGTTTAGGACAGTGGTTCCCAAGTCCGCCCTGACTCCTGTTGCTTTTCTAACCCACCAGGTAGATCCTCTTAGTTAGATATCATCAGTCTGTGATGTCCACTATATTCCAAACGGTATTTTGTGATGTGTCCCTCAACCTGCCTCTACAGTTAGTAATTTCCATTTCCCAGCATGACTTTCACCAACCCCCAGAGAGCATGCCTCGACTTGTCGTATTCAGCTGGCTTTTAGTGTAGGTGGAGAGAGCAATCGTGATAGCGGTAGTAATGGCAAGAGAGCAAGAGTTTCCAGTCGAGACACAGCAAGAGTCGCGCTCCCCACTTGTACCGACTCCCTGAATGACATCTATAGAGAAGCACTTGCTCTTTGATTCTCAGGGGCTGACGCCAGAACAGCACTTTTGTAACAGTGTTAAAGTGTTTAAGGGAGTTTTTTTTGTCATGTAACCTTGATGAAAACTTTGTGCAGGAATGCGTTGGTTTATTCGTACTACTAAAGACATCCATTGACGTCTAAGAGAAACTGAATTGGTTCTTCTTAGTGCAGACATAGAGAAGTACCCAGATGCAGGTCCCCGGTTGCTCGGGGTCAAATCGGTTTCCCTCTCAGCCTTTCTAGTCTCTCAATAAAGACCAAAAGATGAAAAAGGGGATTCCCACTCTCAAAGTAATAATCCAACACTTTCCTTCAAATAAATGTCCACTTTGCTACCAGCTATCACTGACTGATGTAACACAACAGTCACTTCAATACCCAGTTCATGAAATCAACAGAAGAACTGGGTAGTTAGCATGAGCAGCGATAGCCACTGTGACTGAACAGACAGAGAAAAGAGCGCCACCTACAGGAACTTAAGAAAATCCAAGGAGAAAGACGTCACAGTACTGGACACACTGTTTGATTGTTTGAGGTGATCTCTGGGAAGAGCAGTGAGGCTGAGAGACAAAGATGGAGAATAAATATGAAAAAAAACGAGGCGCTGAAGGATCGCAGCTTTATTAAGAGAAGAAACCGAGAGGATGTGATGTGCTCGAGGCGAAGAGAGGATCCCCAGACTCAAATTGAGACATTACTCATTTTAATGATTCATGAATCAACAGTTATTTTCCACTCCACTGACAACAAAACATGTTTTTACTACTCCCTAATCAGCATGCTTCATCACTTCCGTGCTGCACCAAAAAGTGATCACCACTTGAAGTGTTGTAATCGGTTGTAATGAGTTGGTCACTGGGTCAAATCTGCAGCTGCAAACTCCCAAACAGCCGGTGGACGGTGCTCGCTGAACGCTCCGGTCTGGCTCTGTGATTCAGAGCTGGATATTTTTGTCATGTGAGATTAATGCCTTCCAACCTCGTCTGCTGGTGGGCGGGTGATGTTTTTACAGAAGTGCACGGTGCTGGAACCTGAACACTCTTAGGAAGGAGGCGCCACTCTCACCATATCTGTGTATCTAGTTTGGAACGATGTACATTAATGACAACACATGTCGACACCGACCATGTCCTTATTCACACGTTGGAAAGTAGCAACATGTGTGTTGCTGCCAAGTGGACATGTTTAAAATCGTCCATATCATTTGTGTAGGAGTTGAAATTTGATTGCGATTGGATCTCAACAGTGGATGATAAAACCAACCGATGTATTCAGACCTCTGGGTGAAAACATAGTTAGTGAGTGAACATGTTAAAGCTAAATAAATCTTTTATGTAAAAATACACCCGTTTTATCAGCCTACGTAACAAAGTGGGGCTAATTGAGACACCCAAATGAAATTCTGGTGTCGGGTGTGGTCACTTCTCCACCAACAAGTGATGAACTCCAAACTGTCTCCTAAACAGCAGCGAGTCCAGAGAAAGATGGACTCACCAGCATTAGATCTTTTCCTCTCTTTGGTTTCCTATGAAGCATCACAGACCGGCCTGGTTGGTAAACATGCGTTTTCTGCCATCACGTGACGTGATGTCTGGGTATTGAAGTTCACATGCTTCACATACCTGCTGCTGCCATTTGGGGGTGCGAACAAGCAAAATGTGCTAATTTGCTAGCAGCTGAAAGAGATTCATTCCCAAATGCAGTAAATCCATTTTGGAAGAACAGTTCATTCCTGGCTTATCATGTACAAAAACTCCTTCCTTCTTCCTAATGTTAGTATTCTGTGAGTAACCAACTCAAGAAAGCAAAATAGCCGGAGCAATCTTCACTGGTGAATTTAACTGTCATACAATCAGGAGCAGCAATCATTTTGCCAGACAGGTCATGTCATGTGCGATGGTAGATGGATATCTCATTTTTGAAACTCCTCATGTGCAAGAGGAGCTGGTGAAGCAGCTCCTCGGTGCTGTTTACTGTAAGCTCCTTAGAGACCCAGAAAAACAAACGTCTGACTGACTGGCCTCATTTCGCTGCATATGAGCGAAAAACGCTCCTCTCTTGCTCCCCGAGCAAACAGCTCATCCCAGCCGAACGGCATGTACGTGATAATAAGGATGAACAAGTTTCTAATGGGAAAGGCGATTCACAGACGAGCGGTGCGCATCACGCTATCATCTCTATTGGAGTTCAGTCTCCTCCGCCGCAGACAACAATTCTATTTTAGGAAGTGTACATAACGATTTGGCAAGGAGAGTTTGGATACGAGCCAATAATTGGGAAAATGAATCCGCCCTGGGAGAGCTTGAGAACGCTTTTCTTTCCCACATTACTTATGTAATCACAGAGTACAGAGAATAGACTTTTATTAATTTTGAATGGAGCCAAAGCCTCGCCTCTCCTTTGGTGATGCTGCTGTTTTACAAGCGAACAGCAGCATTGTCAATTAAATAAAGCCTCCGTTTCTCCTTTGGTGCTTGTGTGGTTTCACAAGAGAATCCAGAATGATTTTGCATGGCGGGCCCCCGGTGCTGTTGTGCCACAGTCCGCTTGCTGAGACAGGACTTCAGATGGCCTTTGATGACTTTGTAATTGAGCGTAATTTGGTTTCCTGCCGCTGAACTAATGAGGTGGACAGAGAGAATAGCGCCGGGGAAGAATGCAGTCGTTTGCAGACAGGGGAGGAGGAAAAACTCTCAGGTTTTAAAAACAGCTGTCACCCTGCCGTACCTCCTCATCACGGCGATAATAACCACATCACGATGCAGAGCAGCCGCCCTGAACTTCTCCGTTCTCTGAAAGCTGAGTGTGTCAGGGAAAAAACGAGAGGACAGCTGGAGGTGAAGCTCATTTATTTCTGCAATTATTATCTTTTTTTTTTGTTCTGGAAGTTGACTTGATAGTATAACAGAAAAAGTAAGGGCAACCAGTGATACTTGAGGCGTGGGGGCGGGGGTGCAGCTGACCGAGGAGGTGCTCTGCAGCGGCGTGGCTTCGGGGGAACCTGGGAAGTCGGTGAAAAACCCCTCTGGGAGAAACTTAAAAGTCAGAGATGCGAGGTGGCGGTGCTTAAACAGCCGCGTCCAAACATTTACAAAGAAACTGTCACAACAGCTTACCGCCGAAGATATCAATTGGCACTTCATCTCGGCGTGTGACGGCGGGTGGCAAGCCGTGGTGGCGAGCAGCTGGAGCAGCACCCCCTCGCCTGTCTCATCAGTCAGCCTGCCAGGGGACCGCTGCAGGCTGCCGGGCGCTAACTGCACAGTCCCCCACCTGGCCTACCACCGCTAATGACCCACGGCACCATTAGCGCAGCGGTCCACAGCCTTATTGCAGTGTGCCGATATACACGCACCTTCAGCGGCGCTCAATCTGTCTTCCTCACTATTGACTTGTTCTCCCACACAGCGCTGTTGTGTTGCAACGTGCAGCTTCTCTAATTAGCTGCAGAGCTGGCAGCGGGGCAGTGTGGGACGGGTTTCCAACCGTCACCCAGCCTGTCTGTCTGTCTGCCTGTCTGTCTGCTTGCCGTTGCAGTTGTATTGGAGGCAGTCGAGTCAAGGCTGTACATTGATTGCTGCGGAATTTTGTTTGCGAGGGCGAAGCTCACCTTGCCCGTAGAGGGCCGATCAATTTGTTATGATCCTGTGAGAAATCAAAGTTTGCGTGTCACGCCCAGATACTGGAGTGAAGCATTGAAATCCCATTACTAATAACTAGTGACTCGCTTCTGGATTCCAGTTTTCGCCGGTAACAGATGGAATAATGGTGTGATTTCTGTGTCTAAGCACCCACATCCATCATACAGTACAAGCTGGGGATATTAATTGATGAATCTCTCATTCATATCTTCATTTGAGCATATTTTAATTGAAGTGACTTTCATGCAAAAGTAATTGCTGCCGAGTAGCCCATTAGCCCAATGAAAATGAATGCTTAGAATATGAATTCATCATATGATCATAAGTCATTCTGCTGGTAAATGTGGGAGCTTGTGATGTAATGGGTTTCCTTTGGAGGGTATAAAACCATGTCAGTTCACCAGACTGTAAATTATACATACTAGAGGATGCAGATAATCTTCTGTGCGGTCGTATTGCACATTTTACCGCTGTAGAAGGTTGTAGAGCATTTTCATAGCCTGCTAAGGAATTCACCTCATTCATATCATTTATATCAAACCATTACAGACTGCTGATTAAATATAAAGGCTGACTGCTATATAGAGATTTGCAGATGTTATTACTCATAATATTTTGATTCAATTTCGTGTCTAATAAATCAAAGAAAATGCCACGCAGGATGACTTTAGAGTTTCTCAAGTTGAAGTTACAAATGGTTTTCTATGAGTTATAGGTTTGTGATCCCATTCAAAATGACAAAGCTCGCCGTCCAGGCCACTTGTGTATCTCACCTCCCTGCATGAGCGTCAGCAGCCCTGAATTATCTCAGTTATACTCTTTTCACACAGCAAAGATCTGTTTATTTCATTGAAATGCCGCCAAACTTTAACAGCTGTTGCTTTTTCACCTGTGCAAGCAGAAAATTGATCTCCGAAGGTTTACGTTCATCCAGTATTATACAAGTGTTCACACAGCTAACAACAATAACATCTTTCTTGAGTGTAATGGTGCAATCCATTGTATTCGGAACTCGGAAAAAAACGACCTTGAGTGCAAGTCGCAATTCCTGTTCGGAAAGTCGGGCAAGATCCAACTGATCCAAGATCCTATGTTGTTTTCGTTATGAAAACATGTTGAAACAACTTTGTAGTTTACATTTCTAACGTAATTCGGTTGATTTGTGCTCAACGTTACGAGATAGAAGTCTTTACTAGCGCGTGGTACTAGCCTACTAACGTCAACGTTACTAGTTCACTGATATGATAGAAGTCTTTACTAGCGTGCGGTACTAGCCTACTAACGTTAACGTTACTAGTTCACTGATATGATAGAAGTCTTTACTAGCGCGTGGTACTAGCCTACTAACGTCAACGTTACTAGTTCACTGATATGATAGAAGTCTTTACTAGCGTGCGGTACTAGCCTACTAACGTTAACGTTACTAGTTCACCGATATGATAGAAGTCTTTGCTAGCGTACTGTACTAGCCTACTAAGGTTAACGTTACTAGTTCACCGATATGATAGAAGTCTTTGCTAGCGTACTGTACTAGCCTACTAACGTTAACGTTACTAGTTCACCGATATGATAGAAGTCTTTACTAGCGTACTGTACTAGCCTACTAAGGTTAACGTTACTAGTTCACCGATATGATAGAAGTCTTTGCTAGCGTACTGTACTAGCCTACTAACGTTAACGTTACTAGTTCACCGATATGATAGAAGTCTTTGCTAGCGTACTGTACTAGCCTACTAAGGTTAACGTTACTAGTTCACCGATATGATAGAAGTCTTTGCTAGCGTACTGTACTAGCCTACTAAGGTTAACGTTACTAGTTCACCGATATGATAGAAGTCTTTGCTAGCGTACTGTACTAGCCTACTAACGTTAACGTTACTAGTTCACCGATATGATAGAAGTCTTTACTAGCGTACTGTACTAGCCTACTAAGGTTAACGTTACTAGTTCACCGATATGATAGAAGTCTTTGCTAGCGTACTGTACTAGCCTACTAAGGTTAACGTTACTAGTTCACCGATATGATAGAAGTCTTTGCTAGCGTACTGTACTAGCCTACTAAGGTTAACGTTACTAGTTCACCGATATGATAGAAGTCTTTGCTAGCGTACTGTACTAGCCTACTAACGTTAACGTTACTAGTTCACCGATATGATAGAAGTCTTTACTAGCGGTGGTACTAGCCTACTAACGTTAACGTTACTAGTTCACCGATATGATAGAAGTCTTTACTAGCGCGTGGTACTAGCCTACTAACGTTAACGTTACTAGTTCACCGATATGATAGAAGTATTTACTAGCGTGCTGTACTAGCCTACTAACGTTAACGTTACTAGTTCACCGATATGATAGAAGTCTTTACTAGCGTGCTGTACTAGCCTACTAACGTTAACGTTACTAGTTCACCAATATGATAGAAGTCTTTACTAGCGCGTGGTACTAGCCTACTAACGTTAACGTTACTAGTTCACCGATATGATAGAAGTCTTTACTAGCGTGCGGTACTAGCCTACTAACTAACTTACTAGACTTGCCATACAAACATGCTGCGGGCGTCCATGTTTTCCCGAGCAGATGCACTGGAACGCATTTAGATTGGAAGTCGGGAATACCGACTCGGAACTATCGACTTCCGACTTGCAATGGATCGCGGCATAATACTTGCCTAGGCTTTCTCTGGAAGGAGCGCTCACTGCTGTTTAGGGGACAGTTTGGATTTAGAGTTTTGATTCATCACTTCCTGTGTGGAGAAGTGTCCATACCTCTTTTCTATTGCAGCCCCACTTTGTGATGTAGGCTGATAAGACGGGGGTATTTTGACATTACAATCTTGCCTAGTGCAGCTTCACACTAATGTTTGAGAGAGACTGTAGATGTAGTCAGTAGCCCGATGACTCTCTCGATGAGGTTGAATTGCCCTTACATGCCACGATCCCATCATAATTAACGTCCTGCCCGGATATAATCAAGAAGCGACCAATTATGTTACAAAGAGCCACACAGTAAAAACGCAGAGAAAAAACAGCAAAAGCAAATGAGAGGTGATGGCTGATGTGAAAATGAGTATAATTTTCCCATCACCATGTGGATGAAAAGAGCATGAAAATGTGAATGTCCTCTGTTAAATTGCCAGTCACATGCCTTGACGCACAACCTCTACACCACTTTTGTGTTGTAGAAAATGCCATCTTGGCTTTCGGGAACGGGACGGATGTGAAAACAGGTGCCAACCAGCCCAGTATGCCCAGCCCGGCAACAGACAACCAGAGCCCGCACTTGGCAACCACCACCCCTGGCGTCTCCATGGAAACCGAGCAGAACATTCTGAGAGCACAGATACCTACTCAGGTGAGGCGAAGTGGAAATCTGAAAATGTGACGTGCAACCTTTTCCACACAGCGAGGCACTAATGGAGGAGGCTTCGCTCAGAACTGGGTCAGATAGTTGTAGATAAGTCTTGCTGTTTGTTTTAACCTGCTGGGAATACCAGATGGGTGGGATTTACAACATCTGGACAATTCAGACAGTGTCAGGTCACACAAAAGTATACTAAAGTGAACTAAGATGAGATGAAACTTTTCTGATCCCCGTGGGGAATTCAGGTCATTGCAGCAGCAAAGGTAATAGGATTCTGCAGGGGAAAAGGACGAATAGGAGTATAAAATAAGCAACAAGAGAAAAAATAGAAAATAGTTGACTGTAGACTGTATTGGGAGGGACTATGGGGTAGTCAGTTACTTACAGTTGTAAGATACAGATGTACTTAAAAATGGATTTCTAAATTAGAAATATGTTCTACATATATACTTATAAGTATGTATAAACATAATGTAATGAAAGTCTAGAAATATCAGTATGTATACAACATGAAATAGTGGAAGCAACCATAGGAGTCACCAGTGATAAATCTAAGAGCAGAGTGGTAAACGGCATCTAAAGGGTGTTGGCAGCTGCATGCCTGTATATTATATATCACCATAATCCAAACCTGAAAGAAATATTGCCTCCATAATTCTCTTTCTGCAAAATATAGCAACTCTTTTACCAGGTTGTCAATATGGAGTTTAAATGTGAATTTCTGATCAATCCAGATTCTCAAATATTTATAGTGTGGGACCCTCTCTAAAAAGGTGCTATTTAGAGAGGAAATCTGGAAATCACTACGGAGTATTGACATCACTTTGGAGTAATGTTTGCATACGAGTGAAGGAACGTTGCAGATTTCCAACAGCCAGTCTGCAAAACAGTATAAAACAGTATCATCTGCATAACGATGTACAATTTTTCAAGGGTGACATATAATATAAATAGAGAACAGGACTGGACCTAATATTGATCCTTGGGGGACACCTTTGGATAAAAGTAAAAACCCTGATTGGACATCACCCACTTTTACACACTGAAGTAGTCAAACCAACTGCAAGCAGCTGTGTCAAAACCAATAAGTGACAGTGCGGAAGTGAGGAAATGCGCTTATTTCTCAGCTGTCTAAAGGTAAGCCAATGAGAGGGGTCACCTGAGCGCTGGACCCAGGCCAAAGCTTTATTCCTGTCTTGGAACAAGAGTGACAGTTCAGGGGTGAACCAAAGACCGGATCTATCTTTTATTCTTAATTTCTTGAATGGGGCGTGCTTGTTAACCACAGAGTTGGAATTAGCTGTGATTCCAGTAGTATGGTAAAGGTCACTACAATGGTACAGGTCATGTAAAAGAGGTTGTTCGTTGAAGTTTTTTTAAATTTCTCTTTTTAAATTTCTCAACTAGTTGGACTCTAATTAATCTGGTGCTTCGAATGCAGGCTATGGGACAACGATCACTGATGCCAAGGTCAAAGACGCCATTTGCAGCTATATTTTCTGGTTTGTTGGATGGAATCACGTCTATCAGCGTAGACTTTGAGGGGTTTTTGAGATTTGGCCTAGTTGGCTCCAGATTAAAGTGGCTACAGACTTCCTTCAAACAATCTGAGATGTTAGTTAAAATCCCCCAAGATTATCAGTTCGGAGTCACCGTAGGCTGAGAGTAGACCTGCCAGCATATCGAGTGAGCCTAGCAGCAGCTGAAGGGGCCTATAGATCCCCACGACTATAAATAAATTATTGAGCTCCAATTTCAAATTTTAGAGCAATGAACTCAAAGTGTTTAGGCAGAGCGACAGCGGAGAGATGGGACTGAACATGAATGGCGATGCCGCCTCAACTCCCAACTCGATCTATTCTATATAACCTCTGAGTCTTCTGCCTTTTTATAATGTCAGGTTTCAGTCAGAACCAGGATATCAGGATCCGCTTGAGATGACAACATTTTCATCATATCCATTTTTTGAAATAAACTTCTTATGTTTTAATGTAGAGACCCTATGCCTTTTCTGGTTTTGAAAGTATCAGGGTTATTAAGGTGGACTGTGGTAGACTCACTTTGGGGACGAGTAAGTACACAAGTAATCCTAACGAGGTTGTAACGGGACGGGGCTTCCTGTCTGAGCACCTTAGGATCCTCAGTTCTGTCGGTAATACGAACCGGGATGGATGGATTTTCAGAATTCAGAATTCCAGCCTCTAGCCAACAACAGGGATGCTAAACACACGATGAGGAATATTATGAACAGGTGTGCAAAGTACATTGTGGTAATGACCAGAATTAGAAGTGGAACCAAGGACAAATATCAGCAGCTACTACTGATATCAGCAGAATATCAGCAGCTACTACTACAGAATAGTAAAATTCAAATACCTTCCTGTGATAGTCTCACATTTCTGTCCCTCCTTGTAGCATCCAATGTGGAAAACACCCATCTGGCACCTGGGTGGCAAAAACAAAGTATTTGCCAATAGTACACAGCAAAATGGGTGTAAAGATCCCTGCTAGGCCAATGTTTCTATCAGTCCATATCCATCAGAGTTACCATATCAATGAGTGGACAAACCAACCATCCAATCAACACTTACTACCACTGGAAAATGTGCTGTGTATTGAACCTAGGTCTGGCTTTGTTACACCGACCAGGTTTGTGAGCAGGAAAGCTGGGCTAGCTTACTATTGGCACCCGTCTGTCATGCCCATACGGAAATGTAATATATGTACATATAGTAAATTTCCATATATGAAATATATGTACATATGAAGGAAAAACATATATGTACATGTATGTACAAACTATATATGAAACCTATTAGAAATTGGAACAATTTCATATATGACATATATGTCTAGCCCATACAAATATATATGTATAATGCATTTTGTGACATATATGTCACGTATATAATTATTTATACATATAACATATATGTATTTGTATAAATGTATAATATACAAATTACACATAGCATATTATGTACATATATGTCTAGCCCATATGGTAAAATGGACTGCATTTATATAGTGCTTTACAGTATATGCCTCTCATTCACCCATTCACACTCATGGCAGTGAGCTACCATGCAAGGTGCTGGTCTGACCATCGGGACATGTGGACTGGAGGAGGCGGGGATCGAACCTACGATCTTCTGATTGGAGGCCGACCCGCTCTACCTCCTGAGCCACAGCCGCCCCATATAAGTAGAGAGTCCTCCCCGTCGGGGAATTGAACCCCGGTCTCCGTACTAACGAGGAGAGGCATATGTTTATGTTATATATGTTGTTTTAATAAACATATATAAATATATAAATTAAACATATATTGTGAACATATATGGTTGCAACATATAATACCATATACAAATTCATACAATACAAATTTTTTATATATGTACATATACAAATTTTACTATGGATATTTCATATATGTTAAAACCTATATCGTCATACATCCAGAGGATGTACTGTATGTATGTGGTAATATATCGCCTTATATGTAACATATATGGCAATATCGCTCGCTGATACAGGGGCATATATGTCATATATTACATTTCCGTATGGGTGGTGGCAGGCTGGAAGGAGCAGGGACGAGTAAATGAACAAGAGTTAACTCCACCCTCCGGTTCCTCCTCGGTGCCGCTCGGCCCAGCAATCCATCAGGCAGAACCGGCCTCGCTTGTCTCAGCTCGGTTTGGTGATGTATGGCCGCTGTAATGGGTAGAGACCGGACCGCGGCGCAAACCACCAAGAGGAGACATGCGAGGAACAAGGCTGCTGCATGGTTGAAACTCGCTTGTATGGCCACTGCCTCCTCCACCACGGACCAGAGAAGGACTGCTGGAGACAGACCTGGCGGACGTTGGAGAGAATAAGAAAGAAATGGAGCGTGGACCAGACGTCTGATGGGTTTAGGAGGTTTTTAGTGACAGATAGACAGAGAGGAAGGGGGATAATCTGGAGATGGAGCTCCACTGATTGAAGAGTTTATTCTGAATATCTCTGCAGCGAAAGGCTACTCTTGCTGTGAAATTGTGTCTGGCTGATAAGTGGCAATGTCCTCGGCACTGCTCATCTTATTTTTCAACCCTGGATGTGGACAATTTGGCCATTATACACACATAGTTGCTCATAAAACCCCTTTTTTCTCCGCTGCTTGTGCTGAAAGATGTTTCCCGGTATGAATGCGGAGGCAGATGGGACCTATACCGAGTTTGTTTTCATATGTACAAAAATGGATGACTAATCGCTGAGTCACATGTCTCTTTTCCACCAGGTAAACGAGAACGACAGACTGTGGGGCGACGAGGGAGACTCCACCCTTCCTTCTCCAGGCCTGTCGGACGGCGGAGCCGAGCCCGTCCACCTGTCCCTAATGCTGGGCTTGGGCTGGGTGCTGCCCACCCTGCTGCTGCTGCTCTCCAACCAGTAAGGGGCCTCGTTCACCTGGCCTCCACGGACAAGACGACAGACCTGGGGGGAGGGTGGGGGTGGGAGAGAGCCATTTCTGTCTGTGAAAAGAGGGGGGGAAGGGGCTACGTCTGCCCTAACCCTGCCCCCTCCCTCTCATTCACAAATCACATTATCTCTTTTTGTGAATCATGACTCAACGTGGATGTGTCGTACGCCCATGCCCTCCAGAAGACCACTTGAGAGGGTGCAACCGCACCACAGGGGATACCAGGAATTACAAAAAACTCCCATTTCCCGCTTCATGCCTGCCCTGATAAGAACACAAACTGTTACACACACACACACACACACACACACACACACTTTGCCCATCCAAACATAAAGTACATCCAAGCTACAGCGGAAGGGCCTGGGGTTTGGACGGTGTACAGAGAAGACAAGAGCACTGTTTTGTACTGAAGATGCAGTGTGGTGAAACTCTCAACAACAAAAAAATGGATTTCTTTTTTTTGTCGACGAACATTCCTTGGTGTAAAAATAAAAGAAAAATATTCAATGTTAAGACTTTCCTCAGATGAACTGTTGTACGAGAATTACAATGGGTTTGTCCACATGCAGCACTCTGGTCATTCAGCTTCGCTCTTTTCATTTGACGTCACTTTTTTCTTCTTCTTTTTTTTAGTATTGCAAAAAATGATACGTAACTTTGCTACCAGCTTGCGAACCCAAATGTTAGATGGAAGCACATGTATTAGCAAGTCAAACCACAATGAGATATTTTTACTGTATACTGTCGTAGTGTTTTATTTTGTACATATGAAGAGTTCGTTTCCAAAAGTGCGAAGAGACTGAATCTGAATTTCACCGTTCAATAAAGAGGACAGCCTACAGCCTGGAACAGTGTTGTCATTTATCAACAAAGGACCTGAGGTACTTCTTAGTACTGTCATTTGTTTTATCAATCATTTTGTATGAGTAGGTGTCACTTCTTTTCAAATGGATATCTCCTTTTGGAAGGGAACTCTTCATATTTATTGATATCAGCTGTAAGTGCGACGGGGGTCACAGCGGGGGGGCGTTCCTCCCGAGAAATGTCGGTAATGTGATTTCGGTGATACGACAGGAGAAGGAGACAGTATATACAGTATATATTTTTTAATGTATGTGGCCACAATGAAAACATATATCTATCGACATGTTTGTGACCGTCCATACTTTGCCGTCATGAGAGGACCGGTGGAAGACAGATGGTGTTGAGTTGTGATGGATGAACTGATGCGTCCATCTGTCAAGAGACTGGTGAGACGAGGGTCGTGACCCGGGCGGGCCCGCTGGCCGCTCGGCACGAGGCGGCGGAGGGATTTCTGTACGTAAAAAAGCACAGCTCTACTTTGTGAGGCGGCCACGTGGCGAGAGACCGAGGTCGGCTGGGAGGCGTTCGCTCTTAAAAAGGATATGTCATCTTCAACTGTTGAAATGAGCCGTTTGAGGGAACACTTAGATATGTTACGCTCTTGTGTCAGAGATATGTTGACCTAGACACACAGATGTGTTGAAAATGACGCATGGCAGTGTAAGTCGGACCTAAATAACTGAACCACACAGTCAGAAACTCAGAATATCATCTGTACTGTAAAACGTTCTGCAGGAAGGAAACAAGAAAGCTTATTTTCTCATTGACTTGATGTATTTGTGACACGACACAGGAGGTTATAACAGGGTGTCAAGGACCGGAACGTCAGTAAAGCTCACTCGACACATAAATGACCGTTTCAGTCCCAGTGAGAAAAACACACAAAAAAAAACTGCAGTTACGTGGTTTTCCAGCGACGGCGGCGATAAGACGGTCAGAGTGATCCCTTTTGGTTTTCACGAAGCCCGTCTCTTATCACGACGTGACACCGGCCGAGCTCCTGCCCCTGTTTTGATTGGTCCTGTGATTTACCAGTCAGCAGACGTGGCGTCCTCTGGCGCCGTGAGGTGACTGACCAAGCTGCTTCCTGTTCCTGTCTGCGCCGGCAGAGTGGAAGATGTGGCGCGTGTCACTCCCCGCGAGTAAAGACGACACTGTAAACGGAGGTGACTTCTGGCCAGGCAGGGTCTCTCTCACCCGTCGGGGGATGCTGCGAGAGATTCGGTGTTCCCTGACGTGACCCTTGACCTCCGAGCCTGACCCCGTCTAGTTCAGGATCACCTCTCTTCATTTAAGCTCGGGGCCCCATGAAAGTCCTCACAGTTTTCTTCACACCCAGGGCCTATTTTGTAAAGACGTTGTAGTATACTGTATACATACTACACAGTGTGCACCATATATATATATGAGGGGTAATGATGAAGATGGTTTTGATATCTGACATCAACACATGAAGCACAACTCTGAGCACAAACTTTTATAAATGAGACCTCTGGTGGAATCAGACCCAGATCAAACATGTCTTTCTCCGGCGATACAGAAGAACTGCATACAACCTCCTATATACCTTAAGGCAGAGTTCCTCCATCCGGGCCTCGGGGTCCAGAGTGCTGCTGGTTTTCTCTCCTACCAGGACATTGATTGCATTCACCCGGCATCCCAGGTCTTCATCAATCCCTGATTTAGACAGCTAGAATGGAAACTAACCTGGCAGAGTAGAAACCCAGCGGCACTCTGGACACCGAGGCCCGGATTGGAGGTCCACTGCCTTAAGGCGACGGCACAAGAGCGGTTGAGGCATTGCAGCTGGAAAATGAGTGTGGATGACAATATGGTGTGTGGTTTATCGGCCACACAAACACCAGAAAAACACATTATTGGACTCCAACTCAACTCAGAATCCTGCTTGTATACCAGCAGAACACACACATGAACCCACGGTCTCATCGGTCTCGCCCACAGGACACGTTTTGTGTTTTTTTTTGGGGGGGTGGGAGGAAAGTGCCGGGCTGAGCAGATGACCATCCCCGTAGAAAGCAAGACTCCAGCTTCCTCTGAGCCACCTGTGCTTGCATATGGTCACAGTAATTGGCGCTGGTCTATCGTGTTTTGGGTCAGCAGCTATCTGGGCCAGACCGCCCGCTGTCTGTGGTCGGGTCCACGGGCGCCGCTGCTGCTGCTGCTGCCTGATGAAAAGGCTCAAGATCTGACCACCATCAGCAAGCCGGGAGATCTGAAAGCGCTTGTGCTAACTAGTGTCAGACTCGTACGGCTGTCGAAGGCTGATATTGCTATTTTTGGATTGAAGCTGCTAGTATTTTGTGCTAATATTGGATATCTTTACAGATGCTACGTGTAGCATTTTAACATTAATAAATCATTACCACACTCACTTGGAGACATTAGTGTAATTACCACCAACTAACAAGAGCATCACTCAGGAGACCGGCAGCCTCTCACTTCCCATCGTGCCACCGGGAAATCTGCCGGATCGCTTTATGGCACAAAACGAGCAGTTTTATTTTGCAGGTACAACACAACTTTATTCCAGTTTTACCATTCTAACTGCAGTTTCAACACCTCACCTCGTTGGCTGGTACCAAAGCCTGCTATAGACTCTCATCCGTCTTCTAGCTCAGCGGTCCAAAAGCTGGATCCTACCAGGTAGCTGACTCTGTTCACCTGGCAGCTAGAATGGAAATGACCTGGCATAACAACATAAAACAGCAGTTCCAGGAGGTTCATGACAGGTACATCTGTTTGAGCATTTTCATGTAAAAAAATAAAAATTAAAAGAAATTACAAGGATTTGGAGTTTCTGCCAGAATTCTATTCTTGGCAAGGAAAAACACCAAACACGTACGATGCTGCAGGAGCTGTTCGATGTTCACTTCATGGCCCTTTGGTGCTCTAAACTATTCAGTTCATCCTTTTCGGACGAGGCTGAGATGCAACTGCAGTAGCAAAGTCAGTCGACTGACATGGAGGTGAGCAGAGTTTCATTTTGAGGTGAATTGTTCCTTTAAGGCAGGGTGAGGCAGCCACCCCTGAAGCTGAATAGAAATAAAAACACTAACAGGGCTGAGTAGGTTCATTTAAAAATATATTCCATTAAGTCACATGAAGTTTATTTGTGCAGCCCTGAATCCCAGTTACAGTCAAAGGGCTTCACAACGCCACATTATGACAGTCAGGCTGCAATGGCTGCCGAGGGCAGGGAAGCAAAATGGCACAGAAACAAATAACACAGAAGAAACACAGTGAGGACGGTGAACCATCCAGGTCTGGTGGGGGGTGTCAACAGCAGCTTGGTCAGCATCGTCCTAAGAGTGGGGGACCACGAGGACGCCAACACTGACCTGGGAACAGATAGGAGACGCACCCATACACGCAGAAGACAGTCTAGAAACAGATAGGAGACGCACCCATACACGCAGAAGACAGTCTAGAAACAGATAGGAGACACACCCATACACGCAGAAGACGTAATGTACTCTCACACAGACAGATGTGACCGGTATGAGTGGACAGGAGAGGACACATAGTTAGCTCATCAAATAGTAATCAATAATATAATGCAAGGGATTACCCAAACTCAGTAATGTAATCTGATTACTACTAGGTAATTACTACTAGGTACGGTCACACTTCCAGTAATAGACTAAATTTATATAATTGCATTTTTAGGTCTATATCCTAAAATATTACTTTTATAGGCTGATGACAAGTGATACTAGTAGTACTATTACTACTACTAATACTACTTTTATATTTGTTCTTAGCACTAGCGTAGGGTGCCAGAGAGGCATAAGAATTTCATTGCCAACTTTTGCTTTTTTGTGAATGTTTGTGCATATGATAATAAAGAACCTTGACCTTGACCTTGACCTTGACGATTGGCTGAAATAATCATGTGAAACAGCGAAGCTCTTTATCAAAAACCTACCAGAACACACTTCACAGCAACTCGTCAGTGTAAAAACCGTCACCCTTAGGCCACGCCCACCACAGTTTCGTTTAACACCTCTGATAGTTTTGAACAGTCTGAGAGGACAAACCTTCCAATAAACACTTGTCAACTCCAAATAGCTGTCACTGAAAAATCAACACTCTTTAACACCGTGTCATCAGCCTTTCACACAAAGCATCAAAACAAGCCATCCTGGCAGTAGCGTCAAGTTTGGTGATGAGACGAGATAAACATGTCACAACCCGCTACATGAAACATCTCTTTTAGGTCCATTTAATATCTTAAGGAATACTGTATGAATTCAGACTCATTTCTGGTAATTCTGCCATATTTGCTTTACCAAGCTTTTATTGGGGGCTTTTATTTTGACGCAGACACACAACACTCCCTGGCTGTTGATGGAGGTCAGGACACTATCTGAGAAGAGAAAAACTCCAAAGTTCAGGAAAGTTATTTCTGGGTTTCATACAAACATTTTCTTTTGTGTCACATTTTATAAAGACAAACACCTGCCACTGTTTAAATGTCCTTCTGAGTTCCTCCCTTTCACATTAAAAGTACTCCCAGAACTAATGCTATCATCTTTCACAAGTATCTGTAATCAGACACTTTTTTTTTTAGGTAACATAACAGAATTCAGTTTTGTATTTAGAACTGACACTGTTACAAGTAATCTATTACTTCTCTATATATATATACTGTATATATATATATACATACACCGTCCATCTTCTGTTACTGTTGAGTAGTAATGATGATGATGATGATGACAGGATGATGGTCATCTTGTGGTGTGGTTAGGTGCAGCATCGGCTCATAACAAATAAATGTTATCCTTCCGCTGAGCAATATAGTCCCTGAACAATAGCTAAGTGGTTGCTAAGTAACACATGTAGTAAGTATGAGTGGTGATTTTTGGTTAGTGCAGTTTTATGAATCTGCCCCCCCCCCCCCCCACACTGCCCTTTAGCTGTTTGAAATGTTTGAAACAACTGAAGTAATATATGACCTTTATTGACCTCCATCAGCAACAACACTGAAAGATCAGATGGAAAGTGAGTTTTAAAGCCAGAAAGCTCAGCAGCTGCTGGAGTAATCGCTGAGTCACTGGTATTGATCAGCAACCCGATCAACCCCTGCAGATAAATTATGGTTGTTTTTTTTGCTACGGGGCAGTAAAAATGTTTCTGTATTAACTTATTGCACCTCTAAGCCTTTTCCTTACAACGCAGCGACATTTTAGACGATGTTATTTTATTTGACATCTGGGCTTTTATTTTGTAGTATTTAAGAATGAACATCAGGTAACATCAATATGGATATAAGTGAATTATTTAGTGTGTGTGTGTGTGTGTGTGTGTGTGTGTGTGTGCGATCATCACATGTCAGAATCTGACAACACTATTGGATGAGGCGTTGGGAGGCGGGGCCTGATGGTGATGATGTCTGATGATGTCAGCAGGACGGAAACAATCTCTGCGATGGGAAAACACAAATGCGGCATTTCTCACAATTATATTTCACCACGTGACCTTCGTTCAGCAAATTAAAATATGACGGGGGAAAAGCCTGTGAGAGAGATAATGACATGAGACAATCTGCTGACGCGAATCAGATTCAGTGAGGAAGACGGTTTAGTAGACAGCATCGCCATGATGGGGGAGGGGGGGGTGAGGAGGGGTGAGGAGGGGTCAGAGCCTCATTATCAACCAACTGCTACCAAGCATCGTTCCACATGCTGTCAAAATGATCAGGATGGATTCAGTCAAAACCTGATCAGCTGTAGGAGAGGAGGGAGAGAGAGGGGGAGACAGGAAGGAGAAAGAGGAAGGGAAGGAGAGAAAGGGAGGAAGAAGGTGGGGGAGGAAAGGAGAGAACAAGAATGAGAGGAAGGGGAGAAGGATGGAGAAAAGAGAGAGGGAGGGAAAGAGTGGCAGGAGTGGGAGGTAGAAGGAGAAAGAGGAAGGGAGGGAGAAGGATGGAGACAGAGCAAGGAAATAGGGAGGTAAAGAGAGAAGAAAGAGGGAAGGAGAGAAAGGGGGGAAAAAGGTGGGGAGGAAAGGAGAGGAGAACAAGAGGAAGGGGAGAAGGGTGGAGAAAAGAGTGGCAGAAGTGGAAAGTAGAAGGAGAAAGAGGAAGGGAGGGAGAAGAAGGATGAGAGAGAGGAGGGAGTAATGAAGGGAGGGAGAGGTAGAGAGATAGAGTGAGGAAAGAGGGAAGGAGAGGAACAGGGGAGTGAGGGAAAGAAAGGGAGGAAAGAGAGACCTGAGGGAGGCAGGGAGTAGTGGAGAAGGATGGAGAGAAGACAACAGGTGAGAGGAAGAGAGAGGAAGTGGGAGAAGTGAAATAAAAGAGGGAGAGGCGGGAGATGGAGAGGCGAAATTGGGGGGAAAGGGGGAGAGAGGGAGGGAGGGTGGAAGAGTGGAAGAGAAAGAAGCAAAATAAACAGGTAGGAAGGGAGAGAGAGGGAGAAGAGAGATCAAGACAGAGGAGAAAGAGGTGAATGATGAGCAGCAGGGAAATCGGTAAAAACAAATCAAAGCAGCAGTTGGTGGATTTTCACATTTAATAATAGACAAAAATGTTCTGTCCTCTTTATGTACAGGGTAGTTACAGGTTCAGAAAGCTGTCCGCAGGTTTAACGTAGCTTCAGTTTCTAGTTGCTTGTTCTCTTCTGCCGCCTCACATACAAAAGATGCTATGTACTGTACTCACATTTTAAAAGCCTGGAGAGGTTGGGTTTGTTTTTTTGCCATAAATGATTTTTTTTTTTTTTTTAAAACCATTCAACAAATGTCTTTCACAATACTTTCTCATATTTACAAAAAAACAGCAATGTTGCTAAATTATACATATGAACAAACTACTTCCTCAGTATATTTATAATGCCGCTGTACAAAGAGACGGAGGGTGAACCTCTCCTGACAGCGGCCTCGTCCCGGTGGACTCAAGGAAAAGGACTTGAAGGACATATTGACAGCATGAGAGCTTCAACTGTGAACTTACTGTTCACAGTTGAATCGCTCGTCTCTTTAAACTGAGAAGGACTCCTCGGGGTGCGACGATGGCAGCCGGCGGTAAAAGGTGCATTCAGGGTTCCTACACTTCCCCAGATGTTTTCTTGAGCAGACTGGAACAGCCTGGTCAGCGTTAAAGCTGCACCAGGAAACCAGGAACCCCCCCCCCCCCCCCCCACGGCAGAGTGATGGTTTCTACCAAAGAGATGAGGGAGGAGAAGATCTAACGTTGGCTGAGTCCAGCTTTCTCTGGACGGAGCCTCTCACGTTTTGATTTGTCACTTCCTGTCGGGTTGAGAAGATTTCCTGCCAGTAACCACACCGACACCAGAATGTGATTTGGGCAAATATGGTGGAGATGGGATGTTGTCCACGTTGTGACTGAGGCTGATAAGACCGGTCTCTCTCTTTTTATCATCAAAATCAAAACGTCACCTAGTGCAGCTTTAAATATGATGTATGTGAAGATCGGTCAGGCCAAATTGCAGATCAACAAATATCACAGAATGGGAAGTGACACGTCAAATGATACGGTGCAGTCTGAGGAAAAAAGTTTCATGGTTTGTAAATCAACTCACTTTCCAGCCCCGTGTAGGAACCCTGAGTGGCGGGTGAATGCTGACAACACGTCTGGGTCAAACAGTACTGACCCGACCACTACCAGCTGTAGACGGGTGGGACTGGCCACACAGGAGAACATTGTCCGGATACAATAAACCCCGCCCACCCGGCACTCCCCGCAGGATAAAACAAACGCTTGAGAGTCGTCTGTGTACACCGTTGGACCCAGACCACGGTCCTCCGGGCCACAGGGAGGCGTAGCGACCTGCGCTGAGCCTCACATCTACAGTTCAACACTTCAACAAGACAAACCGACTATTGCTGGGGTTGAACCTGTGACCTTCCGGGTACACTGCAGACTGCTAGGATGACACACCCACTTCCTGTTTACATGTTTTTGCCTTTTTCTGCTGATACATTCATGTAGAGAACAATCTTTGTGGATTATTACTATAGTACATTTAGATCATCCTTCAGAAGCTGATTCACATGAAGAGTTTGATTCCAAAACGATTTCCACTTGAAGGAAAATATGACAAACTCCAGACAAAACAACTGCAGGCATGGAAGTAAAACTCCTTCTATTACTGGAGCCGCTTCACAACTCCACCCGCCTTCTTACAAAACATTATAATAGAATCATCTTTTTTCATATTGAGCAATAAAACATGCTTTTGTTTTTTCAAACTGGAAATAAAAGCGTTTCAAAATCAAACCCATCATGTGCAGAATATCAAATATAGCAGATGTCGGCTGATCCCAGAGCTGCAGGGGAAATAAGAGTTCCAGTTACTGTTTTTAGGCATTTCAGTGTCTTTGACAGGAGACGTGGCTGCTGCGGGGATTGAACCTGTGACCGCTTGGTTACGGTTCATGGGATCATACAAGTGATGGGGTGAGATGAGAGTATGATGGCTGCTTGCCTCTCTGCGGTCTCCATCACATCTGGGTGCCCATCCAAGCTGCAAATAATATAAGTGTTTGTTTTAACCTGGTTGTGGCGCCAGGTGGGAGGAGCTTACTGCATCGGGGCATATCAGAGAGCACATAAATCGACTTTCAAATCCAGTTCTGTCTCAACTTGTTATGGACCGATGAACGAAGCCCCACCGATCTGGTACCCAAGCAGGTTAAAAACAAACGCTGTGTGCAGACGTAGTTCTACTCAACACAATAAAAGCCTCTGTGCACGTCAGACCAGAGCCGGCGCCGGTCGGAGTCGTTGAGAGGGATTGTGAGCGCAGCCAAATATCCAGCGCTCTCTATAATTACAGAATGTCAACTTTGTTCATGCTTTCTGCTCTGACCTTTCCCCGGTGCTCAGAGCGTGCCCTTCAACCAGGCGGCGGGCAGTTCAAGTATGCCGAACACGCATGGAAAACCCCGGCGAGCTAAATACGACGAGCTCTTTAGGTCGGGATGCGAGTTATTAAATGGTTATTAGACGTAGTACTCCGAGGGCGAGGAGGTAATAACTCTGTGAACAGGAGTAGGTAGTAAACGGCTGGGCCTTCAAATTAAAAGCCTACTGGGTGAATACCGGTGCAGTGTTCTGCCAAGACAGCCGGTATGGAGAAAGACAAGCCTGCTGTGATCTTTTGTGCTTCATGCAGCGAGAGGAAAAGGTAGAAACTGCCCAAAAAAAAAAAAAAAAAAAAAAAATCTGACAAAGCACAGATATCACCCTTTATGCACGCCATGCTTTTGCCACTCTGATGCCCTCGCAAGACTGAAAATTACTCCTGACATTTCACAGGAAGCTGTTTTTAACAAGCCTCGGCTTCTTTCTTTCTTTCTCTTTTTTTTGTTGCCTAGTGTTTTTCATTCTGTGTTTTCTCTCTCTCTCGTTTCCCCGCCCTGACAAAAAGAAGTAATGTTTCTTGAAAAATGGGCCAGTGATTTGAGATAAGGACTGCAGAGGGCACAGGTAAAACAGATATAAAAAGAACTGGCTTGGAGAAAAACTCACACATAGAGCACAAACTGGAGGAAGCCTAGGAGACGAGATAAATTTGAGAAAAAGCAATGTTCTTTTTTTTTTTTATCAATACCCAAGGCCTTCAACCGTACGTGGTCAATTTACCAGTTCCACTTAACAAAAGGTGCCAATATGGCAACGGACGATCTCCCCGCTGACCCTCGATCTGCGGCCGTGCACTCTGCCGGCGTCTTTGTGCACGGCATGTTCCGGGTTGTTAGCCTGCTAGCATTTAGCGTCGGCGCTAGCAACTTCACTGTAGCGGCGTCGATGAGAACGCTGACGTCACCGGGGTCTAATTGGGCGACCGCGAGGAACGAACGGCATCGAACGCCGCGGGGGTCAAGCGTTGCATTCAAGGGACGTGGGAGCAGCAATTAGAGGCTATGGATTTCTCAAGCAACGATCACAGAGCTTCCAATCACCCCGCCGCCCCCCCCCCCCCGACCCGGCGCCCCTCATGCAGATCAGCCTAACCACTTCAGTCAATCAGGCAGCAGATCTATAGGACGCCTGTTCCACATCAGCTAGGAGCACCGTGCAACACAATGCGCTGCCACAGGGACAATCGTTAAACACCGAAGGGTTTCCTCACCGCAGACGGTTGTGCCGCGAGAGAGAGAGAGAGAGAGAGAGAGAGAGAGAGAGAGAGAGAGAGAGAGAGAGAGAGCCCGGCGCGTTGGCTTCCATCGTGGCTGGAGGGGTAATTAACTGGAAAAGTTTCAATCAGCGCTGGGTTGCTATCCAGCGCCCGCGGCGGATGAGATGATGCCACGCTTTTTTTGCACGCTCTATTCTGCACACAGCCGCTATCCCACAATGCCAGAGAAGCTAGAAAGGCAGACGGATCGGCAGCCAGATGGGCTCAGAGAGAGAGAGACAGACAGGCAGGCAGGCAGACAGACAGGCAGGCAGACAGACAGGCAGAGAGGAAAAGCTCCAGACAGGCCGCAGACAAGACAGCGGTGAAACACAGGGAGGCCTATTAAAACGTCCCAGCCTCTTTCGATGGGCTTTGTTCGCGTGAGCAGCCTCCTCCAGTAAATCCTCATTACAGGAAGACTGAACATGCTGGCTCGCTCCGAGGCCAGACTGTACAGGGCTCCGGTGACACCAGCCGTCAGCGCCGAGCCACCAACACGACAGCAGGCGGCGATGGGCTACAAATGGGTACAGGGGCTGAGGGACTTGAGGGGAAGAGTGTGTGTGTGTGTGTGTGTGTGTGTGTGTGTGTGTGTGTGTGTGTGTGCAGTTGAATGTATTCAGTTAGTTCCTGCCTTTAAAAAAAACAAAAAAAACAAAGAACGACAATAATAAGTTAAGTACAACGTGACCGAAGAAGGGTTGCAGAGTCTCTGGATTCGTTGAAAACTACGAGACAAGGATCTCTTCTAGCAGCAAGCCGTGGCCGCCTCTACGCTAACGAGGCGGTATCGGACAAATGTCAGTTTTTTTGGTGGGAAGGGGTGGGGTGGACTCCCCCTCCGTCCCTCCCTCCCTCCCCTTTCCAGTTTCTGTCAGTCAGTTTGAGGGGGACCCCCGAGTTCCTGTGGGAGGAAGTGGAGGGGGAAGCCCGCTGAGGCTTCGGCCCACCAGACGACGCAGCCCCTCCCTCCCTCTCTGACTCCCCTGACAGTTCAAGTCCTGTGTCCCAGCATGCACCTCTCCCCACCAGGGTGGGGGCTGGGGGGGGGGTCTCTGAGGGAGGGGGCCAAGGCGGGGGCGGCTGATGGGAGAGCGAGGGGGCGGGGCAACGGAGGATGTGGGCGTGGTCAGATACAGGTGGATGGCTGTGCGCTGGGCTGCTGTTTGCGGTTCCTCAGGCCGCCAGACTTCTCCTTGTAGCCCAGGCACATCTGCTGGGACACGTCCACCAGGGCGCTGGCCACGGCGAGGCCTGCAAACAGAAGGGTCAGAGGTCAGAGGTCACGCTGACAGGACACCATAGCAGACATTGAACTGGTGTGAACATGCACACACACACATGCAACCACGCACGCAGGAGGTGAGATCACAGATGCTGAACGCAGGAAATCATCAACGTGTAACACACTTCATTAACACTTATTGACCCTCCCTGAGCCATGACACTCCGTTCCTCTCCACAGCTGGATGCGTTTACCGCGGTGAAATACCAACAGCCAACAGCAACACACCGGTCCCAGAGGGAGACGCTGCGGTCGGACTCACATCCTCCACCGATCACCGTCTGATAGCCGGCCTGCCATGGTGAGACCGCTAGCTGCTCCTCGGTAAGGCTCAGATGCTAATCAGAGCTGACCTCCTCTCGGCTATTTGGAGAGTTACACGAGCGGCCATTTTGAAAAGCAGCCAAACTGTAAACAGATGTATAGCTGGGCTGCGGCGCTCTCGGCCGCTTTACAGAACGAGGCCGGCTAGGAAACGAGTTAAAAGCGTTAAAACAGAAGAACCTTGAGGGAAAACCGGGAGGAGCGCGGCTAGCTCGGTCGCAACAAAAGCTGCCTGGGGGGGTGGAGGGGTGGTGGGGTGGGGGTGGAGGGGTGGAGGGGTGGGGGGGGTCTCCACAGAGAGCCGGTTGTGTTGTGACAAAAGGACGATGTGGTAATTAATAGGGGCCTGGGGCTCTTCGGTGGGCTGGGGACCGCAACAGAGTGAAGGAAAGATGGAGGAAAAACTAGAGAAGAGAGGGAAATCAAGTAAAGGAGGAGAAGGAGAAGATTGTAGAACAGACTAAAGAAAGCAAAGGGCTCAGTCCTGGGTCCTGGAAAGACAGAGGAAGGACGGATGAGGAAGGGGAGAGAGGGAAGAGGATGAAGAGGAAAGAAGAGGTTGTAGAGATGGAGGAACGAAAGACCTCCAGCCTGCATCACTCTGAAACATCAATACATCCTGGTCCAATTCAATGTGACACCTTGTTAGTTACCGTGAACAAAAGAGACCATGGTGGAGATGAGCGGCAGCCTCTATCTACACCGGTGGTACTGTTAGCGTGGCTGAAAATCAAGACCAATTTTCCCATAAACCCCTGCTGCTTCTTCCTTCTTCAGTAAAAGGATGGTCTTTCATTCCCTCCAACATGGATGAAACATCGGAAGGACAGCGCCATCTTCCTGTTTTTGCCCGAACACCATCGCCCATTTGTGCCGTAAAGCAGCCCAGCAGCTTCTTGGAGAAATCAACCACCCGGTGTCAAACAAATGCAAACCACAGCTCAGGGACCGGTAGAGGCTGCCAATCTTCTCCTCATTACACTCGGTAATCATCCTAATGCCTCCAAATGGATGTGGTAATGATTCAATGATGTTACAATGCTACACCATTAGGAGACTGTAGGGGGGGGGATGGTGAGAGATGGTGAGGGATGGTGAGGGATGGTGAGAGATGGTGAGAGATGGTGAGTCATGGTGAGAGATGGTGAGAGATGGTGAGTCATGGTGAGAGATGGTGAGGGATGGTGAGAGATGGTGAGAGACGGTGAGAGACGGTGAGTCATGGTGAGAGATGGTGAGAGATGGTGAGAGATGGTGAGAGATGAGCGAGACGGTGAGTCATGGTGAGGGATGGTGAGAGATGGTGAGACATGGTGAGAGATGGTGAGAGATGGTGAGGGATGGTGAGAGATGGTGAGAGATGGTGAGGGATGGTGAGAGATGGTGAGAGACGGTGAGAGACGGTGAGTCATGGTGAGAGATGGTGAGGGATGAGCGAGACGGTGAGTCATGGTGAGAGATGGTGAGAGATGGTGAGTCATGGTGAGAGTTGGTAAGGGATGGTGAGAGATGGTGAGGGATGGTGAGAGATGGTGAGAGACGGTGAGAGACGGTGAGTCATGGTGAGAGATGGTGAGGGATGAGCGAGACGGTGAGTCATGGTGAGAGATGGTGAGAGATGGTGAGTCATGGTGAGAGATGGTGAGGGATGGTGAGGGATGGTGAGAGATGGGGAGGGATGGTGAGGGATGGTGAGAGACGGTGAGTCATGGTGAGAGATGGTGAGAGACGGTGAGTCATGGTGAGAGATGGTGAGAGATGGTGAGGGATGGTGAGAGATGGGTGAGGGATGGTGAGGGATGGTGAGAGATGGGGGAGGGATGGTGAGGGATGGTGAGAGACGGTGAGGGATGGTGAGAGATGGTGAGAGATGGTGAGAGATGGTGAGGGATGGTGAGAGATGGTGAGTCATGGTGAGAGATGGTGAGAGATGGGGAGGGATGGTGAGGGATGGTGAGAGATGGTGAGAGATGGTGAGTCATGGTGAGAGATGGTGAGAGATGGGGAGGGATGGTGAGTCATGGTGAGAGATGGTGAGAGATGGTGAGGGATGGTGAGGGATGGTGAGAGATGGGGAGGGATGGTGAGATGGTGAGGGATGGTGAGAGACGGTGAGGGACGGTGAGAGATGGTGAGAGATGGTGAGGGATGGTGAGAGATGGTGAGAGATGGTGAGGGATGGTGAGGGATGGTGAGATGGTGAGAGATGGTGAGAGATGGTGAGGGATGGTGAGAGATGGTGAGAGATGGTGAGGGATGGTGAGAGATGGTGAGATGGTGAGAGATGGTGAGGGATGGTGAGGGATGGTGAGAGATGGTGAGGGATGGTGAGAGACGGTGAGGGACGGTGAGGGACGGTGAGAGACGGTGAGAGACGGTGAGAGATGGTGAGAGATGGTGAGAGATGGTGAGGGATGGTGAGGGATGGTGAGATGGTGAGGGATGGTGAGAGACGGTGAGAGACGGTGAGAGATGGTGAGAGACGGTGAGAGACGGTGAGAGACGGTGAGAGACGGTGAGAGATGGTGAGAGATGGTGAGGGACGGTGAGAGACGATGAACGAAGCGGAGAACAAGGGAAAAAGAAAGCCTGCATCTTACCAGACTGTCCTGGAGGAGGGATGCCGCCGGTGCCCCTGGGTAACCGCACAAAGATGGAGAGCACGGCGGCCTTGTTGCCAAAGCAGGGCTCCAGGGCGATGGGCTTGGGGACGGTCTGCAGGAGGAGGGGAACAAAAAACACAAGCATTAAACATCACACGCCCGAGCCCCGTTGAACACGAGACACTTTCAAAGACAGATAACCGCTTTGCTGTTTGCTGGTTTTTCTTTTGCCAAGACAAAGCAACCAAAAACACCGCCACCCTGCCCCACAACCCCCCCCCTGCTGAGATGCACACACTGATCCGTGGGCAGAAATTGGATAACCCCCCCCCCACCCCTCCACAATTTCACGACACGGACGGCGGCTAGTTATCAAGCGCGCCGAAAGCATCGGAACGCAAGCGGCGGCGGCGCCGGGGGGGAAGAGATTTGTGCCGGCGGTGGCTGGCGGGGCTCTCCTGTCGCCACGGGGCAGTCTGCCTCTCCGACACCGGCGTCTCCTGTTTATCAGCAGCTCATCCATATGTGTGGACCGGTTTCCACCTGTAAACACCGGCCGCCTCCACCGCCGCCGCTCGCCTCCTACAATATTCATGGGTTTACTTGGACGGAGGATATGGAGGACGCCGGCACCTCCCCGGCATACAGATGCTCTCTCGCTCTCTCTCTCTCGCCAGCCATCTCTCACCATCTCTCTTTTTTTTCTAATTCCTGAGCTGGACCAGAAAGTGGGCCATGGCTTGGTTTCACCCACTCCTGACACACACACACACACACACACACACACACACACACACACACAAATACACAAGTTAAAATCTCTTCCCACACCAGTCTTTAGACTCTGGGGAGTTAAGCCTAATGCCCCGAGTGGCAATGCTACTAGAGTGTAACACACACACACTCACACACACTCTCACACACACACTCACACACACACACACACACACAGGAGGACAGTAATGTTATTCAGGCTCTGACCCATTTTACACATTTATTCTCTGCTCCATCTCTCGGAGGCTTACCTCTCACACAGCCAGGATACACAGGCTGTCACACCGGTACCGCCGGGCTCTGGTGGGGTGTGTGTGTGTGTGTGTGTGTGTGTGTGTGTGTGTGTGTGTGTGTGTTCGTGTGCTCAGTGCATCTGATGTTCTGACAGGAGGGAATTCTGTGTTTATTCAGTGTGTGTGTGTGTGTGTGTGTGTGTGTGCTCAACATTACTGACAATGTGTTCATACATGTTAGACAGAGGAGAGATTTCTGTTTGGTTTGTGCTTGTGTGTGTGTGTGTGTGTGTGTGTGTGTGTGAAAGCTTACATCTGCTCGCACGCCTCTGAGCCTGCAGTTTTCAGTCACGCCAATCACGTGCACGCACGCACGCACACACACACACACGCACACACACACACACACACACACACACACACACACACACACACGTGCACGTTTGCTTGCAGCTCCCCCATGCCCTGACAGAGGGACCGGTTCAGATGCAGGCTCCCAGGGACGCAGCGGCTGACAGGAAGCTGACCGGCCAGCTGGAAGAGCTGCTGCAGTCGACTGGCAGTCGAACCGACAACACACAGCAAATATCAAACAGACACGAGGCGGGTTTTAAACGGTGCTGCGTTCATTTGGAGATACCGTTGTGATTACTGTGAACCAGCCAGACCATGGAGAAGACCAGGGTTTCATTGGAGGCCTTTACTTTCCCTCTCTCTCTTCTGTTCTCTCTCTCTCTCTCTCTTCTGTTCTCTCTGTCTTCTGTTCTCTCTATCTCTCTCTTCTGTTCTCTCTCTCTCTCTCTTCTGTTCTCTCTCTCTCTCTCTTCTGTTCTCTCTCTCTGTTCTCTCTCTCTCTCTCTCTCTCTCTTCTGCTCTCTCTCTCTTCTGTTCTCTCTCTCTCTCTCTCTCTCTTCTGCTCTCTCTCTCTTCTGTTCTCTCTCTCGTCGTCTCTCCTGTCCGTCCTTCGTCTCTTCCAGGAGCTACATGGAACGTTTTGACCACATTCATTCTGCTAGCCAGACTCCAAGACGACTCGGTGACATACAGCAGGATCTCCCTGACCACTGTGTGTAAATGTCCTTTATCTGGTTGAGTATCTGATCTGAGTGTCTCCGCTGCAACCATCACTGAGGACACATTAGATTTTCATTCCTTTCATTCCTCCTCCACTGGCTGGAGAAAAAAAAAAGATTATCAACAATTTTCCATGAAAAACGACACGGACATTTTCCATGAACGTAGGAACGCTGCCTGGTATCATCATCTCCCTCTCCTTTCTTTACGTCAACGATAACAAGGTGTGATTTTCCTTCCTCTCTACTGAAGAGGAGAAACATGTTTCCATCGGCCGTCCACCATCTGCCACTGTGAGGAACGTCAAAGAGCCTCGTACCTCTGGAGGCTCTGAGGAAGGTACATGAGGGGAGTCGGCCTGATTCAGTACCACCGGATATTACATCCATTTTGTTTTCCATTTGAATGCAGCTAATATTTTCCCTCCGGCCAATAAAACATTAATATAATTTATAGCTGAGTGCTAAACGAGTGATGACTCGATAACCAGATGAGACAACCAGCCACTACAAGGATCATTTCTTTCCATTTTCAAAACCAAGTGCTAGAACATGGTTATGTTCAGCTGTCACTTATTGTCCTGAGATACTGACAACTGGTCCGATACAACACCGGGTGGTAACTCAACATCACACCGGGTGGTAACTCAACATCACACCGGGCCAGTCCCCCCCCCCCCCCCCATCCCTCGGTACGAGGCAAGATGAAACAACTCAACTGGCCTTGCCGGACGCCGTCCAACCAGGCTTGGTCTGCTCCAGTCGGCAGGTTTGTTGTTGCCTCAGGCAATATTTATTTCTCATCCAGGGTTTAGAATTGGAGAAATGAGGCCTGTCCATGCAAAGTCTACCTGCCATGCATCTGTGTTTCATGTGTTTCATGTGTTTCATGTGTTTCATGTGTTAAAACATTCCCAGCTTCAGGCCGTCAGCAGACACTCTGCCAAGTCCAATTTCCGATGCAGCAGCTGCAAGCTGATCTTAGGGTCTCGCTTGTTTACGTGTTTCTCATTTTCAAACTGGAGAGAGAAGAAGCAAATAAACTGATGATGGGAAGAGACTCGTTCTGTCCAAGGACCTGGGATGTGACAGTGGGATCACTTCCATCTCAACAGGCTCCTGTTTGTAATCCGGTGCGTTGAGGTTGAGTCCATCAAGTCGGTACAGTCACGCAGCCTCCGTTCCACCCTGAGGCTCCACGCCATGTGTTCTCTCTCCATTTCTGACAAATTCATGCAACCACACAGAAACAGCTCGCCGTTCAACAACAAGATTTATCTCTGTCGGCAGACGGGACCACCCCATTTTGTCTTGAGCGGAAATTCAGGGGAAAAAACAAACAACAAACCAGAAACACCTTGTAGGATTCAATTATCCCTTCAAATGACTTGTGTGTTTTTTTGCGTAAGATGTTCCCTGAAGGTAGAGGGTCCTTCTTCATGGTCTTCTTCAGAGACGGTGTGTTAATAACATTCCCAAGCAGATGCCTTTGTTTCCCCCCCAGCAGCACCACTGGAGAGTTATCTGGACCGGCCAGGCAGACGGCAAAGGTTTTGTTAAATTACCTCCAGTAATTAGCCCACACACACACACACACACACACACACACACACACACACACACACACACACACACACACACACCCACACACACACACACACACACAGGGGCTGCATGCCGCCACGCTTTCATCCGCTGCATTCATCTCTACTTCACCGGCAGCCAGGGATGAGCCCCCCACCCCCCCACCCCCCCAACTCAACTCCCTGTTGCTATGACGAACCAGGTACTGAGTTTCTATTCACTTGGTTGGTGTTGGTCAGCCGGTGTTAACGACGGCGCACTGCGGAGGAATCAAACTACCGTCTGGGAGAGTCTGGATGAAGGAAGGAAACTTTCTCTCTTCGATTGGAAACTTTTCTTTGGTTATTTGTGTTTCCCGGCGCTCCTCCATCATAAATGTTATTCCAGTGTTGCTGCGGTGACCTTTGCCCTCCTCACTATTGGCTGCACCGCTGGCGACCTGTGAATTTAAGGTTATCATACCGGTGCAATCATCCTGAGTTGTCGAAGCCTGAAATACAATGCAGCGTACACAACGGGTGCAGGTGAAGATACTGGTACCGCACAACCATGTTAGATAAACCAGAACCGCTCCATCACCACCCCCCCCCCCCCCCCCCCCGCCACCGCAACCCGTTTTGTTGCATCACATGCCCCACCCCACCCCCATCCCACAGCACCTATAAATAAAAGCAGAGCAGAAGGCATCACAAAGGTAATCATCTGCCCGCGACGCCGGGGCCGCCGGCTCCATTTGGCAGCAGCCGAGTGAATATATCTCACCGGCGGAGCAAGTTTGGACTTCCCACCGCGGCTATAAACAACTTTAATGATCTTCCCCTCGCCGCGCGGCGCCCCCGGCCCACCCTCCCGCTCCAATCGCAGGTCATAATGCACTACTGTAGCGTCCTGATAAAACAGCACGGAAACAAGGGGAGGAACCTTCGCCGAGCCGCTCCATCTGAGGCGGGGGGAGATAGGGCGGCGGCGCTAACCGCCGGAGCCGCCGGAGGCAGAGAAAAGAGACGGGAGGGAGATCTAAATTGGATCTCTGCTCCCGGGCTGCTCCTGCCCTGATGGAGAGGAGGAGAGCAGGCTGGGAAGAATGGGAGAAAGGAGGAGGAGAGGTGGGAGGAGAAGAAAAGGTAGAGCGGAGACGAAGGAGGAGGAGGAGGAGGAGGAGGAGGAGGAGGCCTGATTTCTATGGCGAGCTGCTTCTATTCCACACACACACACACACACACACCACACACACACACACACACACACACACACACACACACACACACCAGATAAGGCCAGCAGAAAAACCCAGTCTGCTGATAGGATGAGTAAAGGAGTGGTAAATTAGAGGAGAACGCTACAGGAGATATGATGACAGATAGGAGAGGAGGAGAGGAAAACAGGAGAGAGGACAAAAGAGAGGAAGAGAGAGAGAACAGAAGAGAAGAAGAGGGGAAGAGAGAAGAGAAGAGGGGAAGATGAGAGGACAGAAAGAAGAGCTAAGAAGAGAAGAGGATAGATGAGGATAGAAGAGGAAAGAGGAGAAGAGAGAAGAAAAGAGAAGAGGACTGAAGAGGGGAAGATGAGGACAAAAAAGAAGGGAAGAGGACAGGAAAGGACAGAAGAGAAGAGATGGTGAAGAGAAGAGAGAAGAGAGAAGAGGGGAAGATGAGAGGACAGAAAAGAGAACATATAAAAGGATAGAAGAGGACAGAAGAGAGGAAGGTGAAGAGAAGAGCTAAGAAGAGAAGTGAAAGAGAAGAGAGGAGAAGAGGAGGAGTGGAGGAGGAGAGGAGAGGATTAGCGACTCCCCCCGGGCCCTGCAGCTGATGCTGAGTAACCTTGTGCTCGGGAGCCAACCCCCCTGAGATGCATGGGCCCTGTCAGCCCAGGAGCCCCGAGCGACCCCGCCGAGCAGCCCTGGGATCCTGCAGCGCATCTGCATCCAGGGGTCATCCATCACAGAGTGCACAGTCACCGGTAAACCCGGGCCCCGGGGGCTCCCTGCACACCGAGCGCTCGGCTGCAGTCTCCAAGAGCTCTGCACGATCCCTCGCTGCCGCCGCTCCACGTCTACGCCTAAATCCTCTCTAGCTCCATCGGTACGTCCACCTACTTCCTGTTTAAATCCTCTCTAGCTCCGCCGGTACGTCCACCTACTTCCTGTTTAAATCCTCTCTAGCTCTGTCGGTACGTCCACCTACTTCCTGTTTAAATCCTCTCTAGCTCCGCCGGTACGTCCACCTACTTCCTGTTTAAATCCTCTCTAGCGCCGTCGGTACGTCCACCTACTTCCTGTTTAGATCCTCTCTAGCTCCGTCGGTACGTCCACCTACTTCCTGTTTAAATCCTCTCTAGCGCCGTCGGTACGTCCACCTACTTCCTGTTTAGATCCTCTCTAGCTCCGCCGGTACGTCCACCTACTTCCTGTTTAAATCCTCTCTAGCTCCGTCGGTACGTCCACCTACTTCCTGTTTAAATCCTCTCTAGCTCCGTCGGTACGTCCACCTACTTCCTGTTTAAATCCTCTCTAGCGCCGTCGGTACGTCCACCTACTTCCTGTTTAAATCCTCTCTAGCGCCGTCGGTACGTCCACCTACTTCCTGTTTAGATCCTCTCTAGCTCCGTCGTACGTCCACCTACTTCCTGTTTAAATCCTCTCTAGCTCCGTCGGTACGTCCACCTACTTCCTGTTTAAATCCTCTCTAGCTCCGTCGGTACGTCCACCTACTTCCTGTTTAGATCCTCTCTAGCTCCGTCGGTACGTCCACCTACTTCCTGTTTAAATCCTCTCTAGCTCCGTCGGTACGTCCACCTACTTCCTGTTTAAATCCTCTCTAGCTCCGTCGGTACGTCCACCTACTTCCTGTTTAAATCCTCTCTAGCTCCGTCGGTACGTCCACCTACTTCCTGTTTAAATCCTCTCTAGCTCCGTCGGTACGTCCACCTACTTCCTGTTTAAATCCTCTCTAGCGCCGTCGGTACGTCCACCTACTTCCTGTTTAAATCCTCTCTAGCTCCGTCGGTACGTCCACCTACTTCCTGTTTAAATCCTCTCTAGCTCCGTCGGTACGTCCACCTACTTCCTGTTTAAATCCTCTCTAGCTCCGTCGGTACGTCCACCTACTTCCTGTTTAGATCCTCTCTAGCTCCGTCGGTACGTCCACCTACTTCCTGTTTAAATCCTCTCTAGCTCCGTCGGTACGTCCACCTACTTCCTGTTTAAATCCTCTCTAGCTCCGTCGGTACGTCCACCTACTTCCTGTTTAGATCCTCTCTAGCTCCGTCGGTACGTCCACCTACTTCCTGTTTAAATCCTCTCTAGCTCCGTCGGTACGTCCACCTACTTCCTGTTTAAATCCTCTCTAGCTCCGTCGGTACGTCCACCTACTTCCTGTTTAGATCCTCTCTGCCAGCATCAACCTGATCTCCACATTTCAATCTCCTCCTAATGGCTCAATATCTTCCTCCGATCTTCATCTCTACACTCCACTGCTCCCGTCACCGTGCTTCCACTTTAAAACGTCTAACTCTTAATCTCTACTTTTAAATCTACTCTTGTCTTCGTGCCCGTGGACGTGCTGCTCGGGAAACACATCAAAGCAGTGAAAAGGACGGAAACTGGTAAAGTTGTACGTTGGAGAAATACTACTTGTCTCTTTGACTCTCTACCGGGCTGCAGCGTTTCATTCTGACTCCGGGAGGCTTTTCAAAAACGAGGGACGGTCCAAAAAAAAAAATAAAAAAAATAAAACCTGACCCTGACGTCTCCTTTGACTGCCTGCACACTGTAAAACATTCAATTCAGACCTTTTTTGTGAGCTCGGCACAAAGAATCTGAACTACTTGGCGGAGCTTCCCCGGGTTATTTCCATGCCAGTTGTATTGTATCGTGTGAAATGGAGTTACCGCCGCTACGTTGAGTAAAAGTTTTCAGCCTGAGATCTGAGTGGAGGACTGCAGCCTCACTCTGGCGCCGGGTCTACGGGACATTTAGTACTCTAGTCATGTGGAGACCCGATAGAAACAGGACCATGATCCTCTCTGGTTCAGAAGCCGTTGATGAAGGAAGACAGGACTAAGTCTATATAGTGTTAATAACCCTAATTGGACCGTGCAGCTCTGGAACAACACGAAGGGTTTCAATCCAAAAAAGCTGTATATCCATTTTGGCAGAATCCACCACCAACAAATCAGACAATATTTCAAATAACACAGATGGTTTCTATCCACGAAAACAAGATGAATCATGACTGTAATGGTATCCCCTAATGTGCTTTACTTTCATGCCAGCGATAATTTCATGAGTGTAGGCGTAATTTCCCCCAAATGGAGGATATCTTCTTATAGTGGAAAGAAACTGTTCTAACTACCGTCTCCCTCTAAACACTCTCATCTGAATCCGTTTAACTGGAGGGTTACCCGGATCAAGCTAAATACCCATCAGGATTCTCAGCCTCCCCACTGTACCTGTGTTTCCATCACGCCCTGCCGCCGCTCCGACCAAGCAAATGACCCTCATTAGACGTAATAGACCTGCAGTAGACTTCAGCCTCCTCTGGCTAAGTGAGGCCCAATTTGGTCTCCTCGGCTTGTTGGAAACGAACGGAAATCGCCTCGGAGAGTTTCCAACCCAGAGATGACGCATGACAGGTGGTGCATGGAATACCTATCGACGTGGCGTGACTGCAATCGCAGACCTAGACGGGCGCAAGACTGAGCTCCCGCCTGAGGGAGGGTGAGCGACGGCGTGAGTGATGAGTCGAGTCAAGCCGCCCTCCCCTCCCCTGCCCTCCCCTCCCCTCCCCCCGTCAGCTCAGACGAAGGGTCGATCTCTCGGGTTCGCCGGGGATCTCGCCCAGAAAAGGTTGCGCTCACCTTGACGTTTCCTCCTATCAGGTCGGGCGGTTCCTCGTCCGTCTCCAAGGCGACGTTGATGGTGGCGAAAGGCCGGCTGGCCATCTGCTGCATCTCCCTCAGCAGTTGCTAGGGAGGAAGAGGAAGAGGAGGAAGTGAGAAGGTCATTGACAGGTAAACAGAGACAGTCTATTCTCTCATCAACCGCCTGCCAAGACGCTAACGTTACTGAAACACTGAAGAAGAACGAGTAACGAGCATCTTGAAACCACGGAGAGAGAAATTCCTATTTTGGTCCTTGATTTAAAACATGGAACATGACAAGGAAGAGGAGGAGGAGGAGGAGGAAGAGGATTATGAGAGGCAGTAGAATGCAGAGGGGAAGCCGGAAAGGAAGTTGACAGATGAGAGGATGGAGGAGTAGACGAGGAGAATGAGTAGCAGGAGGAAGGAGAGAAAGAGGAGGCAGAGGATTAAGACGAGGAGGAGGAGAGGAGAGGAGATAAAGTAAAAAGAAAATGGTGGTAGAAGACGATCATGATGACGTGAGAATAGGGAGCAGAGAAAGGATGATGGAGGAAGAGGAGTGGGCGGAGGATGAGGAAGACCAGAGTCAACCGTAAACAAAGGGAGGCATCTGTGTCATCAAGTGTCGATGCAGCCAAAAAAAAAAAACACCGTCAACTGTCAAGACACGGAGACGCACCTCAACGAGACCTCAACCTCAACGAGACCTCAACCTCAACGAGACCTCGGAGCAAAAAACAACAAAAACACAAATCAAACTTCCTGTCTAACGATGACAGTTTGTCTCGTCGCACTTCACAGAGAGTTTGATGTTGAGTTTGTCTGCTCAGAGGCAACGTTACGCGAAAGGAAGACGCTGAAAGGAAGTCTGACGATCGATTAGCACGCCGCCTTGTTAGCGGCGAGGCGTCCCGAACAACGGGTAGCTGGGAGGAAAGGGCAGCGCAATTAAGCGCGAAAGCACATCCGCCACGTGGCATTTCTACCTATTCACCGGGAGGTTAAGGGCCTCCCGTTTGACTCAACAGCTCGTAATTAATCTACAGAGCTTTTTTATTTTTCTTCCTTCTTCCCACTGCAAGGCTGTCGATGATGGTTATCGACATCGCCACGCTCCCTCCCTCTCTCTCTCTGGATGTGAAGCCTTATAATCACATCCTTAACAGGAATAGCTGGAGGGGAAGTCGCTTCCTACAGAAAAGCCTGACAGGAGAAAAAAACCCTCTAGATTTCATGTCCTGGATTCTCTTTGTGGATCAAGCCGACTCATCAGGGGATCTAACCCGCTACCCTCCTCCTCATCACCGCAGCTGAACCCTCATTTTCCCTGAGCCACTACCTTCCACCGTAGATCAGCTCCCTTAACTCTCGTCGGGGAGACTTCCTGCTGCGTGACCTCACAATATCAGACACGAACAAGCGAATGAGCAGCGTTACAAACACCCAGCTGGGGGGGGGGGGGGATGCTGAACAGTATAATGGGATCTAATGGAATCGCTCATTTTGCCATTTTCCTTCTCACTCATATTTGCTCTCAAACCACGACGCCATTTGACTTTCACGGGTACCGGGGCTGGCATGGCCGCCATGGCGTCACCAAACCCCGTGGTATTTTTAGTTCGGTTCATTCTCACATTGATAAAACAAAGAACCAAAACAACAACAGTAACACAAATCAGTGACAGTGAATTTAAAGACCCAGAGAAAAGCGATCCAGATTCCTCCTGACCAGACAAAGTGGCGGAGAGTTGCTGCCTCATCCCGCCCTCAAACCGGCACGCCCAATCAAACGTCTTAATGCTGAACGCTCAAACTGCCTCTCGGGAGGAAACCACCGGCACCGCGGCGGTTAACGAGCAGAAACGAATGAAAACACAAACGAGCGAATCCGCTGGTCCGAACCCCGACTCGACGTGATGACACATCCCACCGCAGTAAGCATGGAGCTCAACACAGCCCTGCCATCGTTCTGCACACACTCCTCTGGAGCAGGTCAGCCTACTGCACCAACCGTCCACTACCACTATCAGACACTGTAGGGGGAACGTCCTGGCCAAACTGCACCATTACAGGAGGGTGGAGGTCAGGGTCGGTTATGGCGGTTTGGCCAGAGAGCACCGGCCCGGCTGGCAGAACTAAATCAATAATGACGCAACGGGCCGAGCGAGGCAGCAACATCACCGTGGAGCGGCGGCGTGGCGGCGTGGCGGCGTGGCGGCGCATGCAGCGACAGCGGGGGGAATCTGCATGCAGACAACATCCCTTTTTTCATACGCCGCGTTCCTTGATCAGCACACAGCGAGAGAATTGATTTACTGGATGCAGACCAGATGGAGGAGCATCTGAACGTGGGAGGAAGACTTCATAGACGCCGTCCACCTACGTCAGCCTCTCCATGCAGCCTGTCTGACACAGGTATTCAGTTTCCAACCTGTTGGAGGATTTCACATTTCACACGCTGTTTTTCTACTTCACAGCTCCACCTGGGAGCCGCCCTCAACCGCCTTCTACCATAGGAGCAGTTTGTGTGTGGACGTGAGGGTCGGAGGTCACGGCCCTGCTGGAGGGCACCTCAACAGTAGTCGACGGCTAAGGCTAGCTGTACGGTAGACGGCTACCATCCCACGCCATCATCCTCTACTGTGAGCATATTTACAACTGAGAAATAAATCTGATGCAATACGTTTTCAAAATTGGTAGCGATGTCTTCCGGTGTGTCCCCCGGCAATAAGACAGTTTCCTTTCCCCAACCCAGATTTTCTCCGTACAGGAAAAAGAACTGAACCCATCTTCCCGCGGGCCACGAGGCTGCTCCGCTCACCTCCGGGCCGCCGCCACCGCCGCCACGTTACAGACGCAGAGGAATCCAGAGAACAAACGTCCTGGAAGGAGTCCGACACGACAGATACAATTTGCACAAATCTCATTATGCCCGCGCTGCGAGCAGGCAGCCGCCGCACAGCAAACACTCAACGCTCTCAAGATAACCAGCAGCCAGGAGAGGAACGGCGCCGTCGCCTACTTCTTAAATTGGCTCTCAGTTTTCCGCAGGGTAGCGTGCATGGGAGCAAATATCCTGACTCTGGCAGAACGAGCTTCCCCCCCGTTAATTGTGCATATATATACCTAATTATGAGACGTGCACGCACACACACACACACACACACACACACACACACACACACACACAAACAGAATGGAGATACCAGCACACTAACTGTATGTGTGTGTACATATACAGGAATGGACATGGATTCATTTTCTCACACACACACACACACACACACACACACACTCTGCAGGTGCACACAGATAACAGCATGTAACCAATCATGTGCGTGCATGTGTGCGTGCACATTAATGAGAGCACACACACACACACACACACACGTGCACGCACACACACACAGACTGAAATGTATTTCCGTATGTGCAGACAGATAACAGCACATAACCGATCACCCTGACAACACTGGCATGTGTGGACAAATTCACAAATACATGCATGCATGCATTTGTACACACACACACACACACACACACACACACATTCTGTTTGAGCATTCTCAAAGTGAGCAGCGGTGTGCCAAAGAGATCGAGTGCGTCAGCAAAGTGCACGAGAGGGAGGGAGGGAGGAAGAGAAGAGGAGGGATCTGGGACCGAAGAGAAAAGGGGGTAAGATATTTGTGAGGGAAGAGTGATGGCGGACGCAGGGGGAAAAAAGCTTGGGAGGGAGAAGAGAGAGGAAAGCGTTCAAAGAGTTCGCCCCTGGGAAGAGGGGATTGAGAGAGCGCCGGAACACCGGGCGTGGAAAAACACACACACACACACACAGAGTCACACACACACACACACAGAGTCACACACACACACACACAGAGTCACACACACCTCGGTGCACTACATCAAGCCGTTTATTTATTGATGCGTCTGTTTAGAAATGCTGTCGGTGGGAGAGCTCTCAATCATCCTTCAGCATCACTGAAGGAAAACTGCAGAGCGAGAGGCAGAGAGAGAGGCAGAGGCAGAGGCAGAGAGAGAGAGAGAGAGAGAGAGAGAGAGAGAGAGAGAGAGAGAGAGAGAGAGAGAGAGAGGGAAGTGTAGAGAGAGGGGAAGCAACGTTAGCTCGCTGGTTCTCTCTCTCTCTCTCTCTCTCTCCCATCTTTCCATCTCACCAGCAGTGAGGTGGGGGGGGGGGGGGGGGGTGCAGAAATCACACTGTGAATACTGACAAGGGAGAAGGCTTTGATCCCTCCCTCTTTCTCTCTCTCCCTCCTTCTCCCCACCTCTCTCTCTCTCTCTCTCCCCACTGTATATACTATATACTTAGAGTAAAAAGGGAGAAAAGTGAGGCAAGAAGAAATGAAAGAATGAAAATAGCGAAACCCTTCAGACTCTCTGGGACAGTATTCAGCCACGTCGCTCGTTCACACCGAGCATGTTGGAGTTCATCTGAACTCTGGAGCGTTTCCTCCTGTAGTTCGGTTCGTCTGGGCAGGTGAGAATAACACCGTTCGAACTCGGGTGGCATCAAGTAACGGCACCAAGACGCCTGGAAATGAGTCTCCGTCCCGTTATAAACCAAGAGAAAGTTACAGACAAGAAATGGATTTGTTTGACTCCTCCCCTGCCACCAAAACCTCTGACCTGGTGGGATGGCCGGTTACCAAACCTCCAATAAACCAGCTACTTGTGTGTCATGTGACAAGTGCTTGTTATTGCGAAACGAACCGAGTACTAAAAATGTTACGTTTTCCACTCTGACCAAAGAAAACAAACTGGATTTGTGATCGCATCCTAACATGATCTCTTGAACGTGACTGGTGATGTGACGTCTCCAACTGTAGTCAGGTGGATCCAGTGACCTCCACCCCTCCACCCCTCCACCCCTCCCTCCTTAGTCCCCCATCATAGTGGTGACAGAATATTGAGTATTCTATTGTATTTAGGAATGTATTTTATATTTTGTGATACTGTTATTCTGCTGCAACCCCAATATTTCCCCTGGGTGACCAATAAAGTATCCATCCATCCATCCATCCATCCATCCATCCATCCATCCATCAGAAGTAAAGTTGGGGGATTAAGAGAAAAGAGAGAAAGAGAATGGATGGTGGCAGAGGAGCTAAAAATCTGAGAGAAGAAGAAATTATAGAATGAAAGTTGAATGAAAGACGAGATAAAACAGAATAGCCGAGTGCATCGGGTGGGGGTGGGGGTTGGGGGAGAGATTCTGGGTGAGTGATAAGGCAGGCGGAGGGGGGTGGGGTCACCCAGAATGCCGTGGGGTCAGGGTGACAGGCCAGCCTGTATATTCTGGTAATAAGATCCACTTTAATTACACCAAGCATCTCTGAGGAATACAGAGAGACACACACACACACACACACACACACACACACACACACACACACACACACACACATCACCAACACATCCACGTATGAGTTTCCCTTCACTGCCACACTGTTGAGTAGATCCTCCTCTCAGTCTCTCTTCATCAAGTGTCTTTAATATAAAAGTGTGATCATGTGAAGAGATCCAGACACAGCAGAGTTATCAGTCTTCAACAGGATGATACGTGTGCACAACCTTTACAGGGAGAGTGGTCAACATACATGAAGAGGTGTAACTCCTCAGGGTTGAGGAGCTGGACTCGGTAACCCTCCATGACCTGATGGACTGTAACTCTCACACTTCTGGGGAACGGTGTCAGTTTCAGACCGACCAGCCGGGTCAGGGGTACCAGCTACCTGAGAGGGACCAGGAAGGACCAGGAGTAAACTACTGTGATGTCACAAGAGCACAGAGATGCAGGAAGCATCACGCTCAGGCAGTATTTCCCTTCACATGGACATACAGTATTACAAAGAGCACATAGCTACATGGTGTTTTCTTCCATGCCTGTTCCTTTAAAAGCAAAGCCAATATTTGCGGTGGGTTTGGCCTGGACGCCCGAGGCATGACGGCAGCGCTCGCCTCAACACTGTTGCTTGTTGTTAGCAGGCTGCCAGCGCTGCCGCGGCTCCCGATTCCTTTTCATCATATTTTGATGAATCCGCATCCTGTCAGGTCAGAGGAGACTCTTATTAACTTGACAACATGGAGAACACCATTAACAAGGTCTTGCTTTACACCGAACGCATCAGCTCTCACTGTGGCTGACCTTCAGCCTCTCCTCTTCCTCCCTCATCTAAACTCCCTCTCCTTACCTCTCACTTCAGGATTGATCACCTCAGAAGTAGGCCTTTTGTTCTGTGTGGTGGTGCTGACCTCGGGGGAGGGAGGGAGGGAGGGAGGTGGAGGGAGGCTCAGGGAGAATCTTAAAGCATCCCGGTAGTTAATCTGCAGAGGCCTTACAGCGCTTTAAAGAGGAAGGCTGCTGAGGCACATTGTTCCCCTCCACGCCCGCCTGCCTTCTGTCTTCATTAGCAGTATAATCTGCAGCGGTGACCACACCGGTGTTTCCTCTGATGAAGAGTTATGGTGCGTCGCCCTGCTGAGCGGCGCCGTCGGCCCACGTAAAATAATTTCATTATTGTTGGTTTCGGTGAGGAGTTTTAGTGCCGTACGGACTAAACGCCGCTAAAGCATTTAATGAGTATTAGCTTCAACAGAGATAACTCCGTTAGCACCGGTTTCAGAGTCTCGTGGCCCAAGCGCTGTTTCATTCAACTTCATTAGTATTGGTTTTCAGGGTTGCATCGTCTAAACACCGGCGCAAAGAATTTCATTAGCTTTACTTTCAAGGGATAGTTTCAGTGTTTTATGGCTAAACGCCGTTTGAGAGAATTAGTGTTGGTTTTAATGGAGGCTTTTAGTGTTATTTGGTCTAAATGCTGTTTGAGAGGCAACAGGAGCGCCGGCGGTGTGATCACTGTCGGAGAATGTACAGTCACCATTTGTCAAAGTAATAAAGCGCCCCCTCTATACCGATGATGCTCTACACTATCACAGAGGCTGGAACTTTTTTAATTGCATCATCAGTCTGATGTTATTACGTTATCTGGCAATTTATTACATTAGCAGGTGTTAGCGCAGCTTTGACCCGTTCAGAGGGACCTTCTGTTACAGGTCAACAGGTAATCCCATTATCAGGCCGTTATTGCATTATCAGCTGCGACACCGAGAAACACCGGAGCGCACGGCAGCAGGATGCAGGGAGGAGGGGTGGGGGGGTCTGGACCACGAAGCTGCTGCAGGGAGCTCTGAAGAGGCTGCCTGGGGGAGGGGGGGGGGGGGGTGAAGCCGGAGCTGCCGACACAATGGTATGGTTAAGTGTGAGGGATGGTGGCAGGAGGCCGGGCGGGCCGGGCAGGCGGCGTGCCGGCTGGGGTCACCTTGAGCAATCCATCTCCCACCTCCAGCAGGGAGGGAGAGAGAGAGAACCGGCTCCCTCCCCCTTAATAGCGCTCTGCGGAGGGTCGACAAGGTGAGGGCTCTCCTCCGGTGGGGATGTGCAGCCACAGCTGGAGAGCTGGGAGGGGAGCCGAGACAAACCAGGCTGTCAGACGCCACAGATCAGATGAGCGGTGTGACGCTTCGGCTGGGATAGACATCCTGTCACAAAAAGGAAGGTAGGGAGTTGAACTCTCACCATGTTGATTTTTTCCCGCTCCAACACCAACTCACCATCACACCATTAAAATCCCCTGCAGCTTCTTGTTTCTCAGAGAGGAAGAAGTGTTCTGGATGACCGTTACAAAGCAGCGATTAAAACATCCAGGTGTGTTTCACTGTGGACTCCCAGTACAGTAACGCTGCACTACTGAGTCATCACGACAAGCGTGGACTGAACGATCTGCCTTCAGGGACGCGGTCATCCTGAGAGAGTGGGTGGATCTGACGGTCTGTCTTCCAACAGCATCACCTTCCTCTAGTTTACTGGTTCAGGATGAGATCGGTTACATCTGGAATATGGCTGGTATCCAGACTGACCTGAGATTAGTGCAATATATCACCAATACCCAGTTCACACTCAGGAAACACGCAGGTTGACTGATACCTCTTTCACACCGGGGCAACAACCCGGGTATTCCCAGGTCAGGCGTTGGTGTGAATGGGTCAACATGGTTATCAGACCCAGGTCCCGACCCGAGAGTCACCCGGGTAAATCCTGGGTTGTGTGTGTGAGGCTTGGTGTGAATTGCCTCCTATGGGGGATGCAGCTGGATCAGCATCCTGTGTGTGTGTGTGTGTGTGTGTGTGTGTGTGTGTGTGTGTGAGGAGGAGAGGGTCAGAATGATCATTACTCTAGATTATTACAGAGGAGTGCTTGGTGAGGAAGGAACAGCTGCACAGTGAAAGGTAGGAGGATTGTTTTCCCCCTTTCTTCCCGGCTCGTGTGTAAACCTCGTTCACATCCCGCCATCTGCTTCTGGGACCGCGGCGTGCCGAGCGGGAGCGCCGAGCGGGAGCGTCCTCCGTGGCGAGAGGACGCTCCTTATCATTACAGTTGATTCTGGAAACGAACCCGATGCGGCGGCGGCGGCGACGCGCTCCGTGATATCTTCATTGTGTTGCATCCCTCTGCTCACCCAGACAGTGCCGGCGCCAACCTCTCCCACTTTACCGCGCTTTCAGATTGAACCATCTGGTGTAGGCCGTGCATGTGTGTGTGTGTGAAGGAGGAGACACAATGAGGTTGAGTGTGTGTATATGTTGTGTGTGTGTGTGTGTGTGTGTGTGTATTAGATTGAATGTGTGCATCCAGAGAAATTCAAGTGTGTTTGATGGTGTGTGTATAGAAAGGAAGAGTGTGTGAGTGTGATGTGTGTGTGATGGAGGGTGTGTCTGTGTGTAAGAGTGTGTATGTACAAGCTCTGGGGGCAGTGGGGAGTGCTGAGAGCGGGCAGTCGCTGTGAGTGATGTCAGAGGTCAGAGGTCACATGGTTCTCACCATCAGCGGAGGCGAGAATAGATGTGGGCGGACGGGACGGGACGGCGAGGCGACACAGCCGGCTGCCTGAAAAGCGAGGGTCAGCACTCTGCGATGGCAGAGGACGCGGCCGCAAGGACGCCGCCATGCCGCCTTTTAAAACGACTTCCCTGCCGGCGCTGACCCGCCTCGCCCTCTGAGAGATGACAAATACAGGTCCGGCAAAAAGCAACAGCCACGCTTTTACAATGGACGTATTATAGTGTATTAACCTGAGCACTGAGTATACAGTGATACTGGGTAGGTTGTGTTTAGATTTTAGGGCTTTTATTTTGCTATTTTTGATCAAATATGACTGTTTGTGCCCCGTGTTGTTACCTTCCTGTCCTGTTGTTACATCACATCCTGTTTCCTCTCAGTGCTTCTCAGCAGGTTAATACAGTAGTGTCTCTCACCACAGCTTGATCAGGTCTGTCTTGTTTAGGCGTCAGATCTTCCCTCTGATCCGCTCCTGTTCTTAGAAACTTTTATGTGCGGAACGTATTGCGTTTCCTCGTGGAATCGTCAAAGGCGGATGTGGAGCGGTGGCGGTGCGCGGCGGGGGGATGTAGGGGGGGTGGAGGGGTGGAGGGGAGTCGTACAGCAGCACACGACCCAGGCAACAGAACATGAGATTAGACAGGAGAATTGAAGTAACTGTTTAACGGACCCCCACTATAAATAAGAGCTGCTACACGTCAGGAAGTGTTGCAGGGCGTCCATTAAACCCCCCGCGCCATTGAGCAGCTTCCCAATCGTTTAATGACATAATGTCAGGTGTTTCCGGCAGCGGCCTGAAACCTTGAAACCTCGGTTGTCATTCATATTTATGCCTGGGGGGGGGAGGGGGGGTGGGGGGGAGTAGAGGACGACGGGGTGGGGGGAGTTTAATGGGGTAGTAAATATATGAGGGTCTGTGTAGACGTTGACGCTGCCCCCCCCCCCCACCCCCCCTCCCTCCCTCCCCCCCTCCCCGGTGATCCGCCTCTGGCATAGTGTAAAGAATATACAACCCAGTTAATCATGCGGGTCGCCGCGGCAACGATCAGGGACATCATCACACCCCGCCTGGCAGCATAATGCACGTCTAGCATGTGTCATGTTCGGTGTGATGTACGGCTGAGATGGGCATCGGGTGAATACACACGCCGCCATCACGGAGGACGGGTTTCCACGAAGGTGCAGTGCAGGTCTCAGATCAGCGGGGGCGGTACAGTACGGGACTATTTATACTACTCAAACTGATACGGGGCATTTCAGACGCTGGACTGGATGCTGCCATGCTGGATGGGTAATCTGAAGGTGCGATAAGTACGAGTCACTGGCCCGCGGCACAAAATGACCATATTATACCAGCGGGGGGTTTGATGGTGCTGATCGATCACTGAACGATTACCTCGCCTGACTGCTGCTTAAATTCACTTTGCAGCTCCGGTGAGGCGGCGGAGGACGAGGCTACGAGACGGCGAGGCGTTTCTATCGAGACAAACGACACAGCAGCGTTATTATTACAGTTACAACTAGATAACAACATCTCTTATTAGCTTGTTATTATTGGTGTGAGATGGGAGAGAGTTCGATAAGTCACGTAACGCCCCTTTAAAGACTAATGATCTGATAAGTACCAGCATGCAGCAGAGGAGCTTACACCAACGAAGAAGGCCAGCACCTTCTATGGCGCTCAAAATGGCTGCTCTGATTGGGGCCAGTCAGCAGCCACCTGCTGGCTGCAGCTCCTTCAAAGGACCCGTCAGGCCTCAAAGGAGGGCTGGGATTAAGACTGACACACACACACACACACACACACACACACACACACACACACACACACACACACACACACACACACGTAAACAAAGATGCACAATGTGAAAATGCATGTGCGCACACATACACACAAACTAGCGCATGTACACAACATTACTGCACACACACACAAACAGGTGGGCTTTGGCTTTTTCCTCCACAAACCTCAGCAGCTGTTGGATTGAAACGGGAGCGGAGGACCTCGGACATGTGTGATATAACCGTTTCTAAAAAGATGAACTCACGTTGACGTTTACAGTTCAGACATTTAGCTGCTGCGGTTATCAAAGCATGCACCTTCCATTCCTACGTCAGATGAAGCGACCACCAGCCGGGCCTGCAGGGCTCGGCGACGTGCTACCCTGACAAAACTTCCCGTGACCCCAGGAAGACCGGGGAGAGAAAAGCGGCGGCTGCCAACTGATGCTGAGGAAAACACCGGCATAAAGAGATGCAAATGTGTGTCGGCGCGGGGCTGATGCAAGCGCCGAGTAACAGGGAGGATTCTGGGTGGATGGGGGACGGCGCCTTGAGGGACACCGGCGAGGAGAATGGAGCGGTCCTGATGCTGGGAAGCAGACGGCTGTGATGACAGAGTCAACCGCACACAGCAACACGGTTAGAGCTTCGGTTAGCTGGGAACGTGTGTGTGTGTGTGTGTGTGTGTGTGTGTGTGTGTGTGTGTGTGTGTGTGTGTGTGTGTGTGTGTGTGTGTGTTGTCAGGTGTTGGCTGTGTGCAGGATAAGAACACTAAGGCTAAAACTAGAAACAAGCTACCGACTGGTATTATTATTATTATTCTTTTCTCAACCTTCATTTCTTAGATTTTACTGTCCAGATATTTATTATCTGTGTATATATTGTATAGAAATATATAAATCATCTTGCCCTCACCATCTATACCATATCTCTATATATGAAGACTATTTATTTCTAAGATTGTGTCAGATGACAAGGGTCAGTATCAGTATCTGTCTGTATCTCAGGACAGTAAAATATTTCAAGACCTGAAAATGACCAAATGATTTCCCTCCATTTCCAGATGTTAAAGGTTCCTGTGGAGGAACCTTTAAGAAAAGGCTTAAAATAAAACTACCATGTCTTCTTCCAAAGCTAAACAACAACAACCTGGAGAGGAGACGTCCCGGTAGTGACTGGGCTCCTCTGGAGGTGCTGCAGGTCTGATGATGGGAGGCGCCGCCTGATGAAATACTGACTTCCTCTCACATCCTAACAGAGCTGTAGTACTCCAGTCCAGTCCAGTCTTGGTCTTGGTCCATCTTCAGACTTCAAGACTTGTTTGATGTCTTGGACTTGTCTGATACATGACCCCTGTATATCTGTCCACGCTCAAGAAACTCCTGACATCATTATTTTTGCATTTGGTTTATTGCTCATTTTGGTCTTGAATAGGACTTGATTTGCTCTGGACTTTGGACCTGGTCTTGGACTTTGGACCTGGTCTTGACTAACGTTATCACCCTAAAATAGTACAAGGGAGAGTTACTGTATATCAGATCCTGTATTGGTAAAATACGCCATTTCAAAAACAATTCTCTAGAAAATCAACTAAAACAAAATAAAAACTACCAACTTTACATTTCTATAACCAAAAGCTGAAAACAAGCAGAGCAACTCCTCATCTGAT
>JAXDDX010000104.1:360000-445000 GCA_034670405.1 Hoplostethus atlanticus
CACAACATATCCACTCAACACAACATGTCCAGTCAACACAACATGTCCAGTCAACACAACACGTCCAGTCAACACAACACAACACATCCACTCAACACAACACGTCCAGTCAACACAACATGTCCACTCAACACAACATATCCACTCAACACAACTCGTCTCATCCGTGTCGTTCATGTTCATTTCCTTTCAGTTTTCAGTGTTTGTAGCTTTTACACAAATAAAACATACAGAGAAATAAAACCCCAGTACGCTGTGTGCTCTACAGGAGATCGCCTAGAGGTGACGTCTTGGAGAGGTGGTTTGTTGGCACTGTCATAGTGTGTGTGTGTGTGTGTGTGTGTGTGTGTGTGTGTGTGTACATGTAACACACCCCACCACTTCCCTAAGCTGCTTTCACACTCACACTCAGGAATGTGTGAAGAAGACAGAGAGACAAAGGCATCGACAAAGGGAGAGAAAGAGTGTGTGTGTGTGTGTGTGTGTGTGTGTGTGTGTGTGTGTGTGTGTGTGCACTTCAGAGACAACTGCTGCTGTGAACCAAACTTCCTTCCCTGTCATGCCTTTCGCTGGTTTCCTCTAAGCGCTCCCGTGGCTCTCTGACGTCGACCTCCTATATTTCAACCAGCTGACGATGAAGTGTCAGCTGCATGATGGGAAAACGCCTCAACACCAACGGTCCCAACACCGTCTCACATTTTGCCTCTGAGGGTACATCCACCATAAAAATGGAATTTGCATCAGACAGCTCAATCTGGATTTGTGACGACGAACAAGTAACGTCACCAGGAGACGAAACGTTGAGTTGCTCCATTAACGACGAGGTTGTGGACTAAGAGATGGTTTGGTTTGTTTGTTTGAGCGATCAGACAAAAGAGCTTTGTTTCATTGTAGTGAAAACAGAACCAGAAACAGCATCCATCAGGACTCTGCTCTGCTGGTGCTGTCAGAGTTTCCTCAGTCAGCCTCCCATTCACCGTCCATGGAGCAGCCTCAACACCTTGGCCAGTCTCCTCCTCGTCCTAGACCCAAAGCTTTTCCTCTAGTCTCGTCATGCCTTCACATTCAGAGTCAAATGGTAAAAAAGGTTAACATGACAGTTCACCGTTTTCTATGTGACTCTTAAATAGTGTGCATGTATGGCACCGTATAGCAAACTGTTGCTGCTGTCTGTGTTGGTGACTTGAATCCCTCTGATATTACATTGAACACGTTTCTTTGCCATGTCAGCACGTTTGAATGGATCCCATCAGCGGGGCTTCAGGCAGCCATCTTTGATTGAATTCCCTCAGAGCCACCTTGTGATTGGAGGCTCTGCATTAAAACTTCCTTCCTTTATTGTTCCCCCAAGTACATTTTTTTCCCCTTTTGCTCAACATCACAGAAAGAAAAAAAACGTACATGAATTCAGTTTCAGGGGTTGGAATCTGATTCAATTAGAGACTCCAAAGCAAAACCCATAACTTTTCGCGACATGCCAGCGAGACCGCTCGCAGATCTGAATTCCTTAAAAGTTTTACCACCTTTTAAATCTAAATGCCGGAGAGCCTTTGCACATTTTCCTACGGCTGTAACACGCTCAGATCTTTATTCATCGCCCCCTCCCCCTCCTCCCCGCCGCCCGCCCGCCCTGGGTGACTCTTTAAAGCGCCATCCATTCCAAAAAAATTCCCTTATCTCTCCGGGCTGAAGAAGACTCTTAAGAGATCCATCCGTTCAGCCGTCTTATTGATCTGGCTTCCTGCTCGCTGCTTAAAGAGCGACACGGTGCTGATGAATGACCCGCATGAATAGATATCAGCCGCACATCAAAGGCCTCCCATCGCAACGGGGTGGGAGTCAGGAGGGAGAGTAAAGGATGGGGGGGGAGATAGGAAGAAAGAAAGACAAAGAGAGGTAGAGAAAGATGGAAACAGTTGGACAGAAACGATGAGAGACAAAGAGATAAAAGATAAAGAAAAAGATGGAAGGAAACCAAGAGGCAAAGCTGGGCCGATGGACAAAGACAAAAGGGAGAAAGAGATAAGGAACGCAACCCGGAGAAAAAAGATGATAGAGAAACCTAGAGAGTCACTCTGAGAACGACAGAGCGCTTCATTTGATCTCCACCTCGTCAAGGGGAAGCCGGCCAAGTTAGTCAGGCGTCAGCTCGCACCTCCTCCAACCGCTCCATCTCACCTAGACCTTCCACTCTCACGCAGAATAGAAATGAGCCTCCACCGGCAGATGCTGCCTCACCCGAACCACCTGCCTCAGCCAGACCCTGCATCCTCGAACGAGCTCCGGCACGATTTCAATGCCGCTTTGGTACCAGCGGCGAGGAATACTTCATCTTATAAATGCTACACGTCCATCAAACGTCTTCTGCAAGCTGAAGCTCGTCACCTTCAGAGGGCGATTGGAAGGATTGGACTAGACAGAGATGCATTCTGGGTTTTTGGCGGCGGACTGCAGCAGTCGGTGCAGATTAACCACTGAAAACATGGCGACAGTGTCCAACAGTCCTCCAGATCTTGAACTGCATCCCAGTTCACTTCAACTGGAGTTATGGAGGCGTTTAGCTCGCAGTGTGGAATACAAGCAACACACCAAAGTACCTCAGTGATTTTTATGAGGCATCATCACAGTTTTCTTCATTTCATGATCTATTTATTTGTTTGCATAGTTGATTATCCATGAAGTTATTGATACTCATGTTGAATTCATGGAGCTTTCTGTCACAATAAAGCACGGTGGTCGTCCTGTGACTTTGCTCTATGGTTTTTATGGTGTTGTGGGAATTCTCTATCACCCTGTTGAGGGTGCTCAGAGAAAACAACCACTAAGTCAGGGTCTTGACATGTGATGAATCAATTTAATGCTTCCAGAGAAGTGGTGTCAACATGTTGCATGAACCATGTCTGACCAGGTACTCCTCTCCCTGGCTTTTATACAGCGTTACGATGACCAAAACCCACTGGACAAAGAAGTTGTTTTCCTGCTTGCTACCATCAGCTTCGTCTGTTTCCTGTCTGTTCACACGTCTCTCTAATGATAAACCACCTTTGTTTTGTGTAGGAAACAGACTACTTTTTACTACTGTCACTTCCTTATGTTACTGACTTCAGCCAGTTCCTATCTCCAGTTAAAATCAACTCACGCAGCAATTCTATTGTTCATTCTGAGGCAGTAGTACTTAATACTTAATAATGCAGAAATATTTCATATAATCAATATTTTCCTCACAGTGGTTTCTTGTTTGCCTTGGTATCATAGTAGCATAACATTTTTAGATATTAAACTTGTTCGTATTGGTATCAAAGTCACAATTCTGGTATCGTGACAACACTAGTTTGAACCCAAAGTCCGGTTTGCCCCTCATGTAATCAATACCGTGCTGTACATGCCCATTATTCTTAAGTCCGGAGTCACACAGGAAAAGGTTAACAGACTAAAAGATGGACTAGTTTATGGCATTGGTTTAACTTGAGTTGGTCTGAGGCAAATTCCAACCAGCTCTGAAGACACGGAAATAAAGTCTTGGATCTTGAATATCATGATAAAATGTGCAACGCATTAAGCTGATTCTCCAATTTCCACTTTCTTTATTTACACTTAGTGATTATTCAAATAAGCAAGTGGTGCAAGCGGTGGAAACGCCGCCGGGCTGGCATCCAACATTCATGCCATCCACCGACAGATGCTGCTCTCCCCATGCCAATCTGTCATTTACTGAGCTAGCACGAGCTAAACGGAGATGCTGTAAGCGGCGAGCAGGGTCCCCACCGTGGCCTTGATGAAAGATCTGATGACTTTTACATGACTTTCAATAACTTAATCAGGACACAACCATGACTTAACGTGTCGCTTCCTGGTTTGTTCATGTTTTGTGAAGGGGTGACCAGTCTGACTTCCACTACAGTTGGGCTGAAAACCACCATCTAATGCAATGAATGTGTGACGCAATGGTATATTCCTGTAAAGTGACTCCCTGACTTCCCCTGTCTTTCACATTTCACCTCTCAAAATGCCATCAATGTTCTAGAAATTCCCCGATCAATAGGAACCGAGCTGGAGAGCATCAGTAATAACTATGGTAGAGAGTTCAGGGAGGAAAGTCAAGCCTGTTCCTCAGAGTCCCGACTGAAAGTTTGTAAAACCCTTGAGACATTTACCATGAAATTCCTATTTAATCAAATCTAACCTTGAATCAAAATTGACCTTTTCTTAGCTGAAATAAAGGATCTGTATTTCCCAATTTCATAGCTTTTTAGAGGAAATCGTGCACATGGTAAAATGAAAATAATTTTACGGGAATTAGTGCAGAAGATTTGGGCTCCATCAGTCCACTGTGAGACAAATATTGTCTGGAGAACATTTAACATGACAGCGACTCTGCCTGGAAGTGGACAACTTTCTAAAATATCACCAAGAGCCACAAGAAAAATATTAAAACTATTAAAAAAAAACAACCCAAGAATAACATCCAGCCTCCATTGCTGCATCTGATGTCATTGGGCATCCGTCAAGGATAAGAACAAACAGAAATGGCACTCATGCAAGGGCGGCCAGGAAGAAAACTGTCTCAAAGGAACAAAGCTGCCCATGTTCAGTTTGCCAGAGACCATCTGGACAAACCTGAAGATTTCTGGAGGTCTGTTCTCTGGACAGACGAGTCCAAAACTCAACTGTTTGGTCGCAAGCGAAAATGCCAAGATTGGCGACAACCCAAAACTGCCCACCTCTACTGTACGGTAAAGCATGGTGGTGGGAGTGTCATGGCCTAGAGCTGTTTTTCATCCTCTGGACCTGGACGACTCAACATCAATAAAGGGAACCATGAAACCAGAGAATTAAAGAACAGAAAGACCATTAGTCCAACAGCTGCAGCTGGGCTGAAAGTGGATGTTTCAACAAGACAATGATTGTAAGCGTTCAAACAAACCTACCAAAGATTTGATGGCTCAGGAAGAAGAAGTTTAGTCTTTTGGATTGGCCAGGTCAGAGTCCTGACCTAAATCCAATTGAGATGCTGTGGCAGGACCTGAAGCTGTTCATGCCAGAAAATCCCTCCAGCAAGATGCCAAAGACTGATCAGTGATCAGTGGCAATAGGCCTTTACTCAGCCACAAGTTACTGATTAAGAGTTCACATACTTTGGCACACAGGGAGGCATGGGCATGGGTATTTGTGAAATAAACCAGTTTTGCTAAACAAAAACAATTAGATTATCATATGTATTTGTGTGTGTGCTTTATTTGGGATATCTTCACTAAGAGATAAGGCATTTATGAGGCTATTCCTCTATAATGTATGACATGACCAGCCCCTTGTCGGGTTCGCACACTCTCAAGCATTACTTGTTGATGATGATGCAGCAGTTTTCATCTTCGTACTTTGGCCTTGCCTACCGTTAATACCGTGCACCGCATCGACTCCTCATTGGTTTCAAATGAAAGGTGGCACGGGGGAATCATGGAGGTTGAAGGAAATGCATCAGATTGACAGATAATGTGATTTGATGCAACTGCTATAAAAACAATATCTAAGTGGCAAGGGCTGACAAGGCGAACTAACACATAACTCTCAATCTGAGGAGAGTGCTCTTGACAGCCAGAGACGTCGTCTTCATTTGGATTGATTTCTGCTGTAACTGACAGCTTTATTCCTCCTAACCTATAAAAAGTATCATCCCACCTGCTCTATAAAAGACATACATAGTCAATACATCAGTGAAATGTTACGCTTTTAAACTTTAATAAAGTATTTAACAGCTCCTTGGTGGCTCTCCAACCAAAATGCACCAACAATATGTTTTAATAATGTGCAAATAAAAACATTTTGGCTGCTATTTTGAGAGCACTGGGTGTTGAGAACAAACAGTTCAGCTCCAAATTAGACAACTATCATCATTTGTTATACAAGTGAATTTGCTACTAGGTACGTCCCTCTCCTGCTACAAACTGGAGCTACTTCACAATAAAATACAATATTGTCAGGCGATGGAAACTACAGTTGTTCCATTAATGACGAGTTGCAAACTGAGGTGGTGGATTAGACTGTTTTATTGTCGTGGTGAGAGTGATGAACCTGAAAATGTGTCTGAATTCCCACAAGGACACACGCAATAAACACGTATGTATATATTAATACATTCTCTGCCATGTCGTCATCAAACAGAAATACTGGAGCTTCGCTGGGTGAGTCACAGATACATGTCAAGAGGAAGAAAGGAAAGGAAAGAAGAAGAAAAGAATTACGTTGGGAGAGCGAGTTGGTTGTTGACAGTGAAAGAGCTGCAGTGGCAATATGGGTAGAAAACTGAGTTTGTTTCTGGAGTGTCGCTAGTCTGAATCCCAGTTGGGGAAAATCTGGGCGGGGGGAAGAAAATTACACATCCTTTCCCCACTTCCAACAACCATTACCGAGGTATCCTTGAATACTTAGACCCTCAACGTCTCTGGTTGAACTCCCATATGAAGCAGGGCGTTGCTGTGAAAGAGCCGACGTGTCCGACGAAGCTTCCTTTGGTAAATAAAGGTTACAAAAAATGGATGGAAGCTGTCTGTTTAAAAAGCAGATTGGAGTGCTGCAAGACAAACAGAGGGAGAGAGTCTGTATTATAGCGATGAGCTGCTCGGGCCGGAGAGAGGTGAGCGCCGACGTGTCATTGGCTAACCTGACAGCAAGACAACAGCCACAGGGCAAACACCAACAGACCAGCTCTGTTGTCTACAGCCGGCTGAATGCTAATCCACCAGCCTGCCTGTTGTCACTGGCGCTCACCCAGGGGTGGGAAATTAACCCTGACCACCGGCCAAACGGCATTTCATTTTCACCGCGGCTGATAAGTTTGTCTGCTCAACCAGACACTTTGGCGGGTGACCAGCAGTTGTTCAGAGGTCCCATTCTAGTGGTGAACAAAAAGGCTGAGGCTGGTAGATGAAAACGTTTCCTGCCCTGATCTTGCTTTCATGGGAGCCTCTAGTTAGAAGTACAACAAAGTCGAACTTGCACAAAATAGAAACCCAGTTGCTGATTTGTGGATACTTGCTGCAGCTTCGTACCGTTTAAGAAATAGCGGTAGAAGCCGTTATCGTGTCATGAAGGTGTAGATAGTCTCCAGGAAGCCCAGCAAGACTGGCCAGCAAACGATTCAAGAGTTGACCACGAGATGTTAGCGTGTAATCAAAGGCAATGAACCAGAAAAGGACAAAAGGAACTCAACCAAACACGTGATATTATAGTCCAACTGCACAGCGCCACACAGTGGAGGCTGATGTACGAAGAACTGGACCAGTTCGGCGAGGAAGCCCGTGCACACTGCAGAGTTCGAAGCCGAGGTCACGCTTCATTTTTCCGCCAGCATTTCCTTTTGTCCGTACGAACCTGCCAGAAACCTGTTCCACAGCGTTGAGTGTTGTGAGGTTCAAAGGGGAGGCAGGAGCTGTGAAACACTGCGCCTCCCTCTGGGGACTCCCCCGGAGAACATTACAGCCCAGTCCACGTTCCCTTCCGCTCACCTCCCCTCTCATTACAGGTGAGGAAGAGGAGGAGGAGGAGCAGAGAGGGGTGATGAGTCAAACTGACTGATCCTGCTCATCTATTATTGATCAGATGTGGAGCGGCTCTCAGTTCCTTGTGGACCGATCAGGTTTAGCTGGGAGGTGCTCTCTCTCTCTCTCTCTCACTTCTATCTCTCTCCGGCTTTCGGCTGATGACCTGACAATGAGGTCAGAGAATGTGAGAGGGAGAAAAGAGGAAGAGGCGAGAGGCAGGGAGAAAGGGTGGAAGAGAGAAGGAAGACACAGTTACAACAAGAGGGAAAGAGAAAGAAGAAAGACAGTGGAAGAGAAAAAGAAACAAGAAAGACCAGGTTGGGAGGCAGGGAAAGAGAGAGAGAGAGAGGGAAAAGAAAGCGCAAGAAAAAAAAGAACATTGGAGGAGGGAGGGAAATGGAGAGGCAGCGATAAAGATGGAGACGGAGGGAAGGGGGTAGATTCACACACACACAGAGAGAGAGAGAGAGAGAGAGAGAGAGAGAGAGAGAGAGAGAGAGAGAGAGAGAGAGAGAGAGAGAGAGAGAGAGAGAGAGAGAGAGAGAGAGAGAGAGAGAGAGAGAACTACAAAGCGTGGAGAGGAGAGTGGGGATTCTGGCACAGCACCGGCGGCAGCCCCTGCTGAGTGCCCGGGGAAGCCCCTTAGGACAGGCAGGCAGGGTTTTCAATGCGTTTCGAGTATCTCTCTACCTCTCTCTCTCTCTCTAAGGTGTCTCAGGGGAAACCCACAAGCGAGCGTCTGCTGTCAGTCAACGCCACACGGGGCCGGCCGAGACGCTGCTGCACTGTGTGATGGAAAAGGTTTATATACATATATATACACACATATATATATATATATATATATATATACTGTATATATATATATACACATATATATATATAGATGTGGACACATCTGTTGGTGCCCTTACAGCTCAGTGAAACAACGCTTCATTCCTCCTGAAGAGTGATGAAATTATAAGCAATTTTCTGTATACCTGCATGCCTTTGGTATGTCAGAGTAAAGCAAAGAAACTGTTTAAAGACATCAATTATTGCTTATTCTACAAAGATATTCTAAAATAACCTGGACAGATTTGCTGGTACCCAAGAAAAGATATAGTGACATTTCAAACTAACTGTTTTCTTCATGTCTTCAATCTTATAATCATTCAGCCTTTAAATGGAGAAAAGTAGTCACTCTGTTTGGTATCATGGTGTGCACCACACTGAACATGGACCAGAGAAAGCAGAGCAGAGAGTTGTCTGAGGAGATTATAGACAAGCATGTTAGAGGTCAAGGCTATGAGACCATCTCCAAGCAGCTTGATGTTCCTGTGACTACAGCTGCAAATATTATTAAGAAGTTTAAAGTCCATGGGACGGTAGCCAACCTCCCTGGACGCGACCGCAAGAGGAAAATCCACCCCAGATTGAACAGAAGGAGAGTGGGAATGGTAGAAGAAGAGCCATGGACAACTTCCAAAGAGGTACAAGCTGAACTCCAAGGTGTCTGATCGCACCATCCGTCGCTTTCTGAGCGACAGTGGGCTCCATGGAAGAAGACCCAGGAGGACTTGAAATATTGACAAGCCACAACGCTTCTGGGAGAATGTCCTGTGGACAGATGAGTCACAACTGGAGCTTTTTGGCAAGTCAGCTCCATGTTCAGACGAAAAGATGAAGCTTCCAAAGAAAAGAACACCATACCTACTGAAACATGGAGGCTCGGTTCTGTTTCGGGGCTGCTCTGCTGCGTCTGGCACAATGAAGTCTGAAGACTATCAAGGCATCCTGGAGCGAAACGTACCGCCCAGTGTCAGAAAGCTCTGTCTCAGTCACAGGTCATGGTCCTCCAACAGCAGAGTGACCCAAAACACACAGCAAGGACCAAGAATGGATGAGAACAAAACACTGGACTATTCTGAAGCGGTTTTCTATGAGCCCTGATCTGAATCCTATTGAACATCTATGGAGAAGACTCCCTTCAAACCTCAGACAGGAGAGGCCAAACTACCTGTTGACAGGTGCAGACATCTCATTGAGAGCTACAGAAATCACTTGATTGTAGTGAACCTCTAAAGGTTGTGGTTATTAGGTTAAGGTCATTTGTTTTAAAATATTCTGTTGAATCAAAAAACAAAAGTAAAGTCTGATTTCTGATTTTTGTCAGTTTCAAGTTATTTCAGAGAAAATTGTGGGTTCTTTTTTTGTGGAAGGTACCAAAAAATGTGTCCACATCTGTATGTGTGTGTGTGTGTGAGAGAGATTGTGTAATATTGTGTGTGTGTGTGTGTGTAAGTAGCTGGGTTTCCATCCAGTATTTTTTGTGATTCTGATCATTATGACTAAAACAAAAAAGCTGAATGCGATATTGAGGAAGTTTTATTTAATTTTGCCATTTCCAGAGTGTAAACGTTTCTTGTCAATGGAGTTTCTTGTCACCTCCACCCCCCCGTGATCTTTCATGTGGCCCACCTCCGCTGTCAATCACCCGCCACCGGCTGTCACTAGCGCTGCCGACACTCATGTGGACTGACGGGTGCGTGCACACAAACAAACCTGTGTGAGGGGATACAGGTGGGTCAAGGTCGCTTCCTTCTCACCTCGTCACAGTGATGAGCTCTTTCCAAACCTCAACACCAAAAAGCTGATTGGTTTATAATAAAGTCTCTGAGAAGAAACGCCAAGTGGAAATAATTAAGAATGAATGAAGTGTCGTTGGTAAATGGGTCGCAGTTTAAACTGACATATTGAACTGATTCTATTGAGCCGACTCCAACGCTTGCAGGCTATAGTCTGGAGCTATGGAGAGAAAGAGAAAGTCCATTTGTGTGTGTGTGTGTGTGTGTGTGTGTGTGTGTGTGTGTGTGTGTGTGTGTGTGTGTGTGTAGGACAAAACATAGGACAGAGACACAAAGCATGGAGGACACACAGCTCCCTGGAGTGGCCAGCATTCAAAATCTTTTGTACTCAATAGCCTGCTGGCTCCTGTGTGTGTGTGTGTGTGTGTGTGTGTGTGTGTGTGTGTGTGTGTGTGTGCATGTCTATAAGTGTGTGATGGTGTATGGGTGAGAGAAAAAGAGTATTTGTGTGTCTGTGCCTGAGTGTGCAGGTGTATACAAGAGAGGCTGTACGAGAGTATGTGTGTGTGTCTGTGTGTGCGTGTGCGTGTGTGTGTGTGCGTGCACGTGTGTGTGTGTGTGTGTGTGTGTGTGTGTGTGTGTCTGTGTGTGTGCGTGTGTGTGTGTGTGTGTGTGTGTGTGCGTGCACGTGTGCTTCACAACAGTAGAATAACCTCCTCTGAGGCTGGGAGCAGAGGGCTCTCCCTGCTGCCACATTATGGAAGAATGGCTGCCAGGCTGGACTTCTGTTGACAGATCAGCTGTTCAAATCGCGACACCCAACAGATCCCAGGTCATGCGTGTGTCATGTCTGTGTATCTGTTTGAGATCGGGTGGTCATATCTGTATGTATGTACTGTGTGTTTGTGTGTGCACGCATGTACTGACGCCTATGAGTGTGTGTTGCTTGTGCCTGGAGGCCTGTGTGTGCGGTTGTATAAAAGTTGGCGGCGGATGAAAAAAGAGTCTATCGCTGCCGAGCACATTTCCCCCGGGGTCTGCAGCGCTGGTTAATAGAATACCACCGAGGAAGACAGAAGGGGCCACTGCAGAGGAAGTGGGAGCACTGCTGCATAACCACACACTGGCAGGGACACGCCGCCCACAGGCCCAGGGGTGAATACCGATGGCAGGGCCACGGCAGCAGGAGAGCAAGGGGGATGACTGGGAGGAGGGAGGGAGGTGGAGGAGGGAGGGAGGGTGGAGGGTGGACAGCGGAGGTGGAGGTACATGGACTCCTGAGACCTGAGGGAGAAAATACTCTCTCACGCGTTAGCGAGGTTCACGGTTCAGGACGTGGTCAAGAAAAAGCCCTGGACTGATACGACACCGCCGGCCTGCTCTGCTGCTGCATGCTGATGGTAGTTAGGTACTAGTGGCTGTTAGCTGTATTCACCCCAACCAGCCACCCCTGATGGAGGTTAGATGCTGATGGTGGCAGGCTGGGGGCCAGGTACTGATGGTGGTGGCCAGGTACTGATGGCACATAGCTGCTGATGGTGGTTAGATGCTGATGGTGGCCAGGTGCTGTTGGTGGCCAGGTGCTGATGGTGGCTAGATGCCGATGGTGGTGGTTAGATGCCGATGGTGGTGGCTAGATGCCGATGGTGGTGGCTAGATGCCGATGGTGGTGGTTAGATGCCGATGGTGGTGGCTAGATGCCGATGGTGGTGGCTAGATGCCGATGGTGGTGGCTAGATGAGGCTGGTGGTGGCTAGATGAGGCTGGTGGCGGCTAGATGCCGATGGTGGCGGCTAGATGCTGATGGTGGCCAGGTGCTGATGGTGGTTAGATGCTGATGGTGGCCAGATGCTGATGGTGGCTAGATGCCGATGGTGGTGGTTAGATGCCGATGGTGGTGGCTAGATGCCGATGGTGGTGGCTAGATGCCGATGGTGGTGGTTAGATGCCGATGGTGGTGGTTAGATGAGGCTGGTGGTGGCTAGATGCCGATGGTGGTGGCTAGATGCCGATGGTGGTGGCTAGATGCTGATGGTGGTGGCTAGATGAGGCTGGTGGTGGCTAGATGAGGCTGGTGGCGGCTAGATGCCGATGGTGGCGGCTAGATGCTGATGGTGGTTAGATGCTGATGGTGGCCAGGTGCTGATGGTGGCCAGGTGCTGATGGTGGTTAGATGCTGATGGTGGCTAGATGCCGATGGTGGTGGTTAGATGCCGATGGTGGTGGCTAGATGCCGATGGTGGTGGCTAGATGCCGATGGTGGTGGTTAGATGAGGCTGGTGGTGGCTAGATGCCGATGGTGGTGGCTAGATGCTGATGGTGGTGGCTAGATGAGGCTGGTGGTGGCTAGATGAGGCTGGTGGTGGCTAGATGAGGCTGGTGGTGGCTAGATGAGGCTGGTGGCGGCTAGATGCCGATGGTGGCGGCTAGATGCTGATGGTGGTTAGATGCTGATGGTGGCCAGGTACTGATGGTGGTTAGATGCTGATGGTGGTTAGATGCTGATGGTGGCTAGATAGCGGAAAACCGATGGTTACAGTCTACACTCTCTGGACGTATTGCTGCTGACTGTGACCAATGCTCGTACTGAGATGGGTAAAAGAGCGTTCATGCACTCCTTACAAAGTGAGCTGAAAATTGAAGAACTTGTGTCACCGTTTTTAAATCTGTGATGAAGGACCGTTCTGTCTTGATCAGCCTATTTCCTGTTTTGTATTAATGATCCTGATTTTATTTGGTGCCTTGTAAATTGTTTTATGTCTGTCGGGCTCTTTAATGTATTGACTTACACTGCTGGATATCTTGAACCGGTCACTGTTGCAAAAGAGATTTTTAATCTCAATGAGTTCTTCCTGGTTAAATAAAGGTTTATTATTATTAATAATAAAGGTACTGATGGTTAGATAATGATGGTTTTAATAAGCACTCATGGTGGTTAGATGCTGATGGTGGTGATTAGCTACTGATGGTGGTTAGGTACTGATGATGGCGGTTAGGTACTGATGATGGTTAGGTACTGATGGCGGTTAGGTACTGATGGTGGTTAGGTACTGATGGTGGCGGTTAGGTACTGATGGTGGTTAGGTACTGATGGCGGTTAGGTACTGATGATGGCGGTTAGGTACTGATGGCGGTTAGGTACTGATGATGGCGGTTAGGTACTGATGATGGTTAGGTACTGATGGCGGTTAGGTACTGATGATGGCGGTTAGGTACTGATGGCGGTTAGGTACTGATGGTGGCGGTTAGGTACTGATGGCGGTTAGGTACTGATGGCGGTTAGGTACTGATGATGGCGGTACTGATGGCGGTTAGGTACTGATGGCGGTTAGGTACTGATGGTGGCGGTTAGGTACTGATGGCGGTTAGGTACTGATGGCGGTTAGGTACTGATGATGGCGGTACTGATGGCGGTTAGGTACTGATGGCGGTTCGATGCTCATGGTAGATCATTGCTTTGCAGGGGCCTCCACTAACAACAGATGACACTAACTCAAGCACTTCAACTTTACAGTGCACTTCAAATCACACAGTTGTGCCCAGTCTCAGGAAATATCACTGGATTTGAGTAGAACAGTGAAGACAGCAGCTTCAGATGTAGACAGAGCGCTCATCTTCACTCCGAGAGGCAGACATCTTTGATTCAAACGTACATCAGAGCAGAGCACTCAACCTCCTAGATGGCAGCATGGCGGCTGATTCACATCATCCCGTCCCATCCACCCACACACCCACCCAGACATCGCCCAGGGCAGGAAACCTGCTGGTACCCCATATTTTAATGCCTGCACCCTGATGAAATGTTCCCCTCTGTTCAAACAGGCAGTGCAGCGGCGTCAATTACGAACAGCTTTGAACACACCATGTTTTAAATTGTAATAAATTATCTCACCAAGTACGACACTTTTCAAGGGTGATCTAGCTCAGTGTGAATCCATGGTGATTACAAGTATTATGTTGTCAATGTTTTGAATGTAGATTTTGTAATAGCGCCCCGTGTGGCTCGGTGGGTAGCTGTGTCAACGTTTTTCTCTGAACGGTACTTCCAGGGTTAGGGGTTTGAGTCCCTGCACGGCTCAAAAGGAAACACTGCCGGCGTTGGAGGTTCAATTTCCACCGAGGCCACGCGCACTAAATATTAATACACTCAGCAGGAGGTGTTAAAATGTTAATATTAGCTGTAGAGGAGGAGGCGCAGGCTCACGGGGAGCAGAGCTTTCTGGGACACCCGGACCTAGCGCTAGGCTAACTATCAGAAGGTGAAGTCAGGTTGGTTTGGGAGTGAACAACTCACCGGGCTGAGCTGTGGTCAGTGGTCTAGGACAATAGTTCAGATTATTTTTCTTCTATTGCTTTGATGGTTGAATAAAAACACCCGTCAGCCTCCCGCAGGTTTCAGAACGGCGTCGGCGTCTAGGAGACTTGATTGTTTTGTCATTGGTGCCTTGACCTTATTCTAGCGGCAGGATGATAGTTACCACTAACAACCAAGAGTCTCTCTCCTTGCCCACAATGCCTTTTGTTAACTGGCTGATTTTTCAGTAGAACTGCTGCGTTGAAACATCCACACTCCACTAACTAGGACAGAGAGTGCTCCTACACAATTCTGTTAATCGTATACCATGACTTTTCCCAAGACACACTTCCCACTTCTCACTGCATGCTGGTTGGACTGCTGCTGAAGGTCGGCTCCTTCCCCGAGAGGAAATGTTTGTGGGGAAAGAAATATGAAGTTTTGCTCTTTTAAGGAGTCGGAATGAGGAGGACCGGTGTGGTAGCCAGGTGGTGCAGAGACAGGAAGAGTCCTGATAAATCCACGTGGTTCTACTGAAGAACATTTAAGGAGGAATTGTCTGAAGCAGCAGTGCAGCACAGATGGAGGATCAACGTGTAAAGGCAGATTAACACCATTTCTATTTGCGAGGTGTTCAAAAGTTGCCTTTTCCTTCCCCGGCCTGGAAGACACTCCGGCAGGTTTACCGCAAATCAAATATCATTTGCACTCGGCCGACCAGATACGCTTTTCCGTTAATTCACTTTCGAGTGATTCGCCGTTACGAGCCTCGGGTGCGACGCTGCCGGACACAGCGGACACGTGCACGCTCACGCTGAACGCATCTGTTTCACGGCTGTTGAATGCTTGTGGGGGGGGGGGGGGGGGTTCTGTGCTGGCGCTGCAGATAAGGGAATGGCACCACCTTCCCCTGTCCCCATAGGGCACATGGCAGGGAGGGAGAGAGAGAGAGAGAGAGATTAAGAAAGAGAGAGAGAGAGAGAGAGAGTCAAGAGTGAAGAAGAGCAAACAATTTCCACGTTAATTAGCATCCTCTCCTCCCCCGCACCACAACAATGCAGCTCCCAGAGCAGCAGCAGCAAACAGGGACAAGGCTGCTAGCTAGCTAACTTTAGCGCTCTACTCATCTGTGCTGAATCAGTGGTAAACAGCACACACATGAAAAACAGACCGAGCCGAGGGGATTAAGAGCAAGTCAGAGAGAATGGTGGGAGGTTATGGGGGAGGGAGAGAGGGAGGGAGGGAGAGAGGGAGGGAGAGAGGGAGGGAGAGAGGGAGGGGATGGAGGAAGGGATAAAGAGAATGGTGGGGGGAGACGGGGAGCAAGAGATGGGGGAGGGAGGTAGAGAGAAAGGAGGGAGAGGATGGGGGAGATGAAGGCAGCGAATCAGAGAGGGAGGGAAGTAGAGAGAAAGGGAGGAAAGGGAGGAAAGGGAGAGGTTGTCTGTATGGATTGCTGTGACGGCTGCTCTCTCACAGCAGGAGAACGCTGAGCGCTTCAAAGACCGAAGATGTCTACAAACATACCAGATCATGAGGAGGTACAGGATGTGTGTGTGTGTGTGTGTGTGTGTGTGTGTGTGTGTGTGTGTGTGTCTGTAAAGCTTTTAATGCAAAGTACCTATCAAGAAGAATGAGAAGACCTCAGTGGGGGGGGGCATCACAGTAATACATAGGACTGTTCACAAACTCAGAATCTTCCAAATCAGCACTATTAAAGCTGTGTGTGTGTGTGTGTGTGTGTGTGTGTGTGTGTGTGTGTGTGTGTGTGTGTGTGTGTGTGTGTGTGTGTGTGTGTATGTGTGTGTGGCTACAGGATCAATAAAAGCACTATGACATGGAACGGCCTGGTGCTGTGGACGGCAAACCATGGAAAAGTCCTCGACTTCCCTTTTGGGTGCAGGCACACATGGGACACACACACACACACAGACACACACACACACACACACACACAGACACACACAGACACACACACCAATTCTTGGTCCTTCTCAGTTTCTAAATCGATTACACATTACAGCAACTCTGGAAGAAGTGCAGTCCAGCCCAGGGATAAATCGCATTTCAGCGCGCGCACACACACACACACACACACGCACACGCACACGCACACACATGCACAATCCGGTTTGCCGTTTGTCGGATTGTGCATGTATGTGCACGGTTGGCATCCGTTTTCCCGCCTGCCCCATTCCCTTAGGTGATGTGAGCAAATGAAATAGAGCAACACGCAGTGAGCTGTGTGTGTGTGTGTGTGTGTGTGTGTGTGTGTGTGTGTGTGTGTGTGTGCGCTGACAGCTAACCCAGTTCCTCTAAACCAGTAAGCGGGAGCAGTTCTTCATAGTAATGACTGCTGCTGCATAACTACAGTAAAGTGGCTTTGGTTATCCATCACCATGTTTCACGCTCCAACACACACACACACACACACACACACACAAATTCCATAATACATCTGTGATGCGGAACAGTGACTTGACATAAGGAAGAGGAGTAGGGAGGGAGGAGGAGGAGGAGGAGGAGGGGGAGGTGCTCACCTGAAAAACGTGACGAAGAACTGAACCAGATCCATGAAGTTGCTGTGCTGGGAGAAGGCGATCTGAGGAGGAGGAGGAGGAGAGAAGAAGGGTCAGATCAGACTCATGGACATGATGCCTGAGACCGGAGCTGACCTTGGAGCTGACCTTGGAAATCTGACACAAGGAGCCCAGCAGGAGGGATGATGTCACCTCCGGCATCCACACACACACACACACACACACACACACACACACAGGCCTGTATGTATGATGCATCATGTGTGTGACACCATGCAAGCTGTCAACACGTCTCTGCACTAGAACATTCTTTGTACTCAGATGAACAAATTGTTAGCGGTAGCGAAGTTCAACCGCTGGCTAACATCAGGGGTTTCTGAGTTCACACAACAACTCCTTTTCATTTCCGCTGGCCGGTTCCTGGTTTCCTCGCCCGTCGGCGCCGCCGGCCGCACACCCGTCAAACAGACAACCGAGCCGCCGACCTCTCGGCTGCCCACGGCGCTCTCAGCCCTCATTCTTGTGCATGTGGGCAGAAATATTCGCTGTGTAATCATCACAAGAGCAATTGTACTAATGACATCCTGTCTTAATCAAGGTTGCCAGGGGTAACATTGCCAGAGCCTTCTCGCCCCCCCGAACCCCCCGCCCCCATTGAACACATCCCTGGCTGGCACAACACTGCCCCTCTCTGGCCACGTGGGGGTCCTGCACCTCTTGCCGACAGCAGAATTCCTGTCACACCCTCCCGACAGCTCTCCGAGGTGACACCTTGGACCAGAACTCATCACCACTCCGGCTTCTTATTCCAGGGATTTGCATCCAATTCCACCGGAGAGAAAAAAATAAATAAAAAAAAGAGGTGGGGGGGCAAAATCCGGAGAACATGGCTGAGAACACGTCAGATTAGTGGATGAATTATTAATATATGATCAGGAATAACAATATATGAGTGAAAGAACTTGATGGGCCAGAATATGTAAAGCTGCAGTGACTTACACAAGAGCAATATGGGGCCGAAGGGGAGGAGGGGGGAGGAGGGGGAGGGGGGGTGAGCGTAGAGGGTCCTGGGTCTAATTTACTGGTGTAGTTGGCGCCATCTGGCTCACTAATGTGTTGCTGTTGATTACTGTTGAGCGGCGAAAACCTCAGCGTGATCGTTTTCCTCCAGACTGCGGAGCACCGGAGAGACGTTCAGGGTGCCGACGCTCCCACGGAAAACCCGATGTCATCAGCACCGGACTGAAAAAAACAACAAGTACACACCAGATGTGCGCCGGCTCTTCACTGCTGCACGATCAGCCTATTCATCTTTCTGGATTACCTGGTGCCGAGTCGCTCGATGGATACTGCGCGGCATCAGCACCGGCACAGTCAGGGGTTCAAATCCCAACGGGGTCGAGCAAGGCACCGACACTACTAAGTATGGGTTTGAAGCTCACTCGGGCGCCCGTTTCCAAAAGGTACTTCAAGGCATTCCTCCATGACAACCCGGCGGAGGCTTTTACCGGCTGCAGGGCTTAAGACGAGACTGTGAGGCGGATCGCCGAAACTCGACGAGGTTTTCCCGTTTTTTCCTTCTCGCCTCCCCAAAATACTCTAAAAGCAGCAGCAGCAGCAGCTCTCGTTTCTCCTGCACCTCTCCCGGTTCCTCCCACTTCCTCAACGCTTCCCCAAAGTAAACAGGACTTTAGAAAAGGTCTGGTGCTGTGGCATGCCGAAGCAGACATGGCAGACTCAGATCCTCCTGTTCACCTCCACAAGCAGCAGAGACGTTTCTGGGTGTTGTTCAGTTTCTTGCAATTAAGGGAAATCTACTCATGAATTGATACGGGAAGGTAAAAATGAAAGGATTAAAGAAAAACTATCAGATTGTATGAAACTGTGATTGGTCCTAAGCTAACTAACGAAGCCATCTCTCCGGGTCGGTCCTGAACACAACAAAACCACCGTCTGTGCTTAAGCCGCATCGTTGCTGCAACAGCTCCTTCATGTTAAAACAGTCCACGCGGGGCTGTCACGGCGGGGAGATGCGATAACAGTTATGGTAGTGGCTAATCTCAAGTGTCAGCCCCGTGCTGTGCTTTGTCACCCGGAGGCAGGCTGACGGCGGCGGCGGCGGCGGCGGGAGACTCGGATGACGCTCTCGTTATGTGCCCAGCGGAGGGTGACTCTTTAGGGGCCGCGGAGGATCTCACAGCGGGGGGTCCTGTCAGCCTGGGAGGGATTCAGCCTCTAATGGCTTCTGACAGCGGCTTGAACTGCACCGGAGTTGGGAAGAGATGCATCGTTACCGGGGCCCGGCTCCACGGGTCGGGAAGGGGAACGTCCATTGGTGTGTTCACATTTGAACGACATGCAATACGTCTATGATGAGGGTTTTCTACTCTACCAACAACTTGGAAGTTCATCTGCCATCATTTCATCTTATTCTATCCTACAAATCTGGTAAAATAGTGAAAGTTGGCGGTCGATTTGCAGACGTACCAGCCACTGTGGCCGGCAGGCGAAAGGTTAGTTCCTTAACTGATCTGTAATCAGCTTCAACCACGCATCGCCTAGACATACAGTATACGCATCCACACAACGCGTCCCAGCCACGCCGCTCCAGCTGCTCCACAGCAGGGTATTAAATTGGAGCCCGCTCTAATCTCCACCATATCATGACATGTTCACTAAGGCACGGAACAGGAGATCACAGCTCTTTAATGTAATTAGTCTGGGATTTGCGTTTCATTACAAACATCATTAAATTCAAATCTATTCTTCATCAGGAAAGCATCAAAAAAAAGAGCGAGAGAGAGAGAGAGAGAGAAGGGCGGCGGAGAGCTCGCTGCCTCATCTCAGAGCGATTGATTCAGCTCTGATTGTCCGGGCCCGTCGGCAGCAGGGAGGCAGCACAACACTGAGCGTTGCAGAAGCTGTCATTTTTTTTTAGTGGGTCAAACTGGTGTTATGTAAGGGTGTTTTGCTGCACCGGTGCTTTTCAGAAGCGTTAGATACTTTAGTATTTGATGCACATTAAGTGGAAAAATTGCCATATACTCCATCCAGGACTGTGGCTGGTAATAAGGCGCGGTGCCGACTTAATGCGACAGATTGGAAGACAAACGCTTACGAGTCGCAGCTCCGGAGGTGAAGCGCTATGTAGATGGACGAAAACAAACACTGTGCAAAATCCACACACACACACACACACACACACACACACACACACACAGCAGCGAACAGGACACACACACCATTATCGCTGGATGTCCAACCAAAAGAAAAACAAAAAACAGAGACAACCTTGGAGAGAGAGAGCGAGACAGGCAGACAGACAGGCAGGCAGACAGACAGCTACGCAGCCCACTCAAAGCAGCATGTGTTTCAACTTAACATTCCACTTTGCCCTTGCACTTTCTCTGCTGCTGTTTATGAACCATTTTCCAACACTCCCGTCTCCGCCTGCCAAAAAGTGGAGGACCAACCACCTACGATTCCACACACACACACACACACACACACACACACACACACACTCCAGCAGACAACCGACGGCAAGGAAAACAAGTGAAAGCAACAAAAGGTGAAAACGCGGCCTTTATGGAGAAGAATCGGTAAGAAGCGATTTAGAGGCGAGGAGGAGGAGGAGGAGGAGGAAGAGGAACAAGTGGAAAATGTTACCTCGCTGACGAAGAGCTGCATGCTACGGTTTGGAGGATGGGGGGTGATCTCCTACATGATCCCACCCAGCAAGCGAGAGGGGCCGAGGTGGACCCAGAGGTGCCTGGGAGAGGGGGAGGGAGGAGGGGTGGGACGGGGGGGGGGGGAGGGAGGCTCTCTGTTCTGCTGGGCTGCAGAGCTGGGCTGAACACCTGGCTCTCCTCAGGCTGCTTGGCAGGAGCTGGAGTCGGGTTCTGAGGCTGAGCGAACTAAAACACTCATGAGGCAGGACATGGAGGATGGAGGCGGATGGGAGGGAGGTTGTTTTTTTTTCCTTTTAAAAGGAGGGGTGGTGGGGGGGGATGGGGGGGGGGTTGAGGCGACCAGCCAAATCACTTCCAGAACCGGCGAGCAGGCCAGTCAGAGCACAAAGCTAGCATCCCAGCCAGCACAGTTCTCTCAACCGGTCCTGGCAGCACATTCCCTCTAACAGATTCAGCTCCGATGCAGAGTCATTTCTTTATCCTTTTTTCACGCTGCAAAACTAAGATGAGAAACACGTATGTGCACCCTCATATGCACAAACACTCTCAGACATGCAGTCGGGATACTACAGGGTAATAAACACCAAGTATCACCCATATAACGGTTTAATATCAACAGTTTAGTTGTTGGAAGCTTTAGATAAAATACAACACAGCATTTTACATGACAGAAGTATTTGAAGTATTAGTAATCAGGGAGACTAGTAGTGCAAACTAGGAGTCAAGTAACTTTCAATACAACCAAATAATGTAAACTTATTTATGATGCTTTGTGGAAAACTAGAGCAGAAACTCAAATAAAATCAAGTGATAGAGGAAGAACTGCTCATCACAAACTGAATTGGGGCCAGAGCTTGTGTGTGTGTGTGTGTGTGTGTGTGTGTGTGTGTGTGTGTGTGTGTGTGTGCACGTCTGTTAAGCCTGTGCATGTGAACAGATAGAGTCGGTCTGCTCCAGTAAGGAAGCAGGTAAATGGAGGAGTAGGTAGTAGGTACTTTATTGATCCCCTTTGTTGCACCAGCCAGACATAGAATAACACAAGAAATAGAGAAATAGAATGAAAAATAAAAAACTACAATGGAAATAATAAAATAACAATGACAAATTCAAAATATAAAAAGTTATAGAAAGTTAACTTTCTGTGTGTGTGTGTGTGTGTGTGTGTGTGTGTGTGGGGGGGGGGGGGGGGGGGGCAGGTTGTGTCTGGACTTGATAAAACTCACTGATAACAGATCCTCTCACCCAATCATACACAAACAGACTGGATCCTTTACATGACAAAGGATTCTACTTTTTTTATATTTTTTTAATTTGGAGGAAAATACCCTCCCTCCTTGAAGTGATGTGACCCTTACTGACCCTTACTGACCCTTACTGACCCTTACTGACCCTCAGCGCTAAACACTTTAGCATTACGCCAGCACACCAGCGCCAGCCGAGCTCTGTGGATGGGACAGTTCTCTCTCCTCTCCCCGGTCCTCCTCCTCCACATGGCAGAGGTTCACTGAGTGCAGCAGTAGTTGTGGCTTGGCTGCATAAACACACCATCAACAGCCCAGCGAACAGACACAGAGGGCCATTCACTACCGCTGCCAAGCGGCAATGTCTAGCTAAGAGCCACATCAACACGGGGGAATGGATGCTGCTCGCCCGGGGCAGGAAACTTTTCTGTCCACCAACCACATCGGCTGCTGAATACCAACATTTACCGGACTTCTTCACTATTAACTCGATATAGGACTGCCAAATGGATAGCTGCACAATCAGCTGGTAGAGTAGACTGAAAACATTTCCCTCCCTATACACACACACACACACACACACACACACCACTTGATCCACACCGCGTGAGGCTATGAGCATGTATAATACAATAAGAGTACACGTGAAAACATAGTACCCGACCTGACGTGATCCACTGGGTCGAAGCCTCACAGTGCATGAATACAGACATTTTCGTTGTAAATCAGATTTCATTCCATATTTTCACATTTTAACTTTAGTTTAGTTGCACTGGGCAACTTGGCCGGCTGGCAGCCCCCCAATGAATCATTTGACTTCAACACCCAGAAACCATGCAGCTGTGGTGTTCACCGAGCCGACCAGCCTGTGATCGCTCTACACCCAAGGGATGAGAGAGGATCTAACGGTGGTGAGGCCAGCTCTCTCCTGCTGTTTAGGAGTTTTAATTTCCCTCTAAAGTTTGGATTTGTCATTTCCTATGTGCAGAGTTTTTCTGCCAGTGACCATAACCAGCACCAGAATTTCATTTGGGCAATAAGGACGAATCTAATGCGTCTCAAATAGTGAGGATGCTCTTCTCTGCTGCAGCCCCGAGAAGACGAGCTTATATTTATATGAAATAAAAGCGTAGCGCAGCAAACCATTGATCAGTTTCTGTTATCACCACACGGTGGAAAGCATTTCGGCTGCAGTGAAGCTTACTTGAATCTTAATGGGCCATGTGAAGTTGCTGACGTAGACGAAGAAGGTGATGTTCGGGTTGTTGCGGAAATCAAAGTTCTCGTTGGAGAAGCTGTCCTTGAACTCCTTGATGTTACTCCTGGAGACGATGGGAATCTCCTCCCCGGTCTGGGTTCCTGCTGAATGATAGAAAGAAGGACAGAAGGAAAGGAAGGAAGGAGAAAGAAAGGAAGTGAATGGAAGGAAGAGAAGGGGAAAGGAAGGAGGGTTAGGAAGGAAAAATAGAAGTAGAGAGAAAAGGAAGAAAGAGAAAAAACAGAAATAACAGAAGAGAAAGACAAAGGAAGGAAGGATGGAAAATAAAAGTAGAGAGAAAAGGGAGAACAAGAGAGAAAGACAAAGAAAGGAAGAAAGGAAGGAAGGAAAACAAAGACAGACAGAAAGAAATTTATGACAGAAGAACTTCTGGTGCCACTTCTCTCACATCTGGTGGCACAAAGTCTTTAATTGCTACAAGAGTCAAACCAGTTTCAAATACCTGCACTATTTATCTCTAATCCTAACAGAACTCACAGTATTGTGTTTCCTCTCCAGATGTGACTCCAAGCCCAAGTAGAATACACAGTATGTCCAAATATGTACATAACGAGTTCCAAAAACGTTTAAATAGTCACATTATTTTCTTCATCTCTGTTAGATGAAGTGATAAATTGAAGATGATGTTTAAATATTAACAGTCAGCTTCACAATTTGAGCGTCTTGTCCTTCATCCTTATTCGATGAACAAGTGGAACATGACTCCACTGCTTTCTCACTTTCTGTACATCATTCCGCCATTTTGGGATGCCAGAAGTATCTTCACACAATTAAATGACATGAAATCAAGTCATGTCGAGTCTCCCGATGATTTTGTTTAAGTAGATCACGTTAAGAAGTTTGAACACGGGGCGTTCAGGTGGCTCAGTGGTCTAAGGCGAGTACCATGTGAATCCGGCCCAGGACCTTTGTCCCATGTCATCCCCCCTGTCTCTCTCAATCTTCCCTGCTTCTCTCCACTGTTAACAGTCCAATAAAGACAAAAATATCCAAAAGAAAAAAAGGTCCAGCATGCAATTATGTCTACAAGATTGTAACCCAGAAATATCACAGAATCTGATAGAACGATTCCTAGTCCTATTGAACTGCGGTGAGCACCTTAGAGGAAACCTGGCCTGGATGTTAGCGGAAAGGGAGTTGAGTGGGAGCAGGTATATATTGGGGTTATTAAGCTTTGTTTTGCTGAATTAAACCTACAACATCTCCAGAAGAGTAAGGTGGTACATAAGGTGGTACATAAGGTGGCACATAAGGTGGTATGTGCTAGCGTGTTGGGTCAGACCTACCAGTGAAGCTGGTGGCCCAGGTTATGTTCAGGTTGAAGTTCTTGGAGGCATTGATGAACATGTCCAGATCCCGGTTCGGCTGAGGAGGACAGAGAAAACATGTATTCATCATCATCATCGTCACATGGACACACAGTAGATAGGCATGTGCCAAAATAACCAGACATTTGAAGGATTACTAAACAGTCTTACGGCCGACTTTTAAGCATTAAAGGAAAGACGCCAAAGAGCTGTTAAAGCCAACACCCCTGCCAGGCAGAACCAATGCAGCGAGGCTTTCCACTCCAGGCTCCAGTTAGCTTGCTATGCAAACAATTACTGTATTGACATGCTAGAGCAAATTTGGACAGCAAATTGCAGCTGGATTAACAACAACATGCATCTGTTTGACCAGAAATCAATGTCTGAATGTTCTGCACCAAAACAAATGCAATCCTCAAGTGATTCCAGGCTGCGAGCGCGATGTTGATTCGGGAAGTGTTACGTTAACAGCTAATGAATGTTCATGAACAGCCACGTCTCACCAGCGAGGCAATTAACCATGAATTATTTACAATATAGTTGATATCCAAATAGGGTTAGAGGAGATGAGCAGTTAAAGGGGCCCTATTACAAGAAGTCTAACGTTCCTCAATATATATACATAAAAGATGAAAGATGTTTAATGTTAAATTAAAAACATTATTAATACAAATCCACTTTTTTTACAGGCAGTTTCTGACTAGTTAACGCATCGCAAATGGATTTGGTCTTGATAGGCTCTCCTTCAATCCTTTCAATCAGGGAAGTTTACAGAGGACTTAAGACTTCAAATTCATTCCATAAAGACTCTTTAATCTGAGCTATTTGCACAACATCATGAGGAACGTAGTATACTGGAAAACAAAAGTAATCTCTAGCAGAGGAGGGTTCTAGTTCTGCCCTGGCTGTTATTTGGCGAGAGCCTTCTCAGAGAAAAATCCCATCTGGAACATCTGATCAGATCTTCTGCTTCTCCAGATGCTACGACCAGGTAAGCTAGAGTGGACAAGGCTCGGTTTGCCTGCCTGACTGTACAGGTCCAAGCATTGGTTGACGCTACGCCATCACGCTTCGATCTCCTTCCTGTCCACCTGTGCTGATCAAGCCTCTAGTGTTTCTTTTTCTCTCAAAGTTTGTATTTTTCTGATATTACCACTACGTAGTTTTGTGCCGCTGCGTCTTTATGACACCAGCAGTGCAAGTCTTCCTTATAGCTGATGATCTGCTTATGTTCATTCTGTTTGTTCCTTCTTATTTTACAGTCCATCGTACACGAGGAAACAACTGGAGAAGAAGAATAGGCAGAAACGAATCAGAACTGCTCGGCAAAAAAAAATCTGACTCCTGCTGATTTGACAATCTGAAATCCTAATAAGACCGAGACAGATGCTGTGACGGCGGGGCGTTCGGCGTCGGACACATACCTCCTCAGGTGTGGCCACAAAGTTGATGGCGGTGTAGTAGCGGTCGTCCTCCTGCGACAGGCTGAAGGTGAACTGGTAGTCGATGAGGAGCGTGTCTGTTTGAAGTGTCAGAGCCAGGGGAGTATGGGTGGAGGGGGGAGGGGGGATTACAAGAGAAGAACAGCCAGCTCAATCTAATTTGAAAGTCATACAAGAACTTGCTTTCACACGGCGCTCAGGGCAGGAAGCTACCCAAGGTACAATACCCTTTCCAGACCTCAATTTCCTGACTGGATTTGAAGATTTCGGTGGGTGTTTATGACGAAGGGTGTGTAAAATGACTGTCAACTAGCCTGTATCAAGCTATAGCTGAAGATCAATACTCAAAACAACACATGGAATGACCCCGGGTTGACATACCCCATCATTCATCGACCACTTCTCTAGTTTGAAACAAGGTGAGAAATAACTACCAGCCTCCAAAGACAGAAGGCAAAGACTGTGGCTGCCAAGTTCGTCTACTCTATCAGCTACTCTGGCATCATTTAGAGGTTCTGTTCTATTATTAAAAAATAATCCTAATTGGATGATAAAATAGAGAAACTGATTGGGGGAAGTGAACAAGAAAGTTTCATGCCCTGGTTTGAAACACGTGTACCTAGTTTCAGATATCCCTGCTCACAGTCGAGTCGACAAGAAAATGATGACAGGTGACTCAGTAACTGCTGTACGGACTTAAGAGCACAGTAATGCAACCTGTCTGTGGCGAAATGATCATCATCACGGTGCAGATAAGAGAAAGACAGCGCTTCAAAAACCCCCATGTTCTTCTGCAATTCACTTTCATCCGCATCTCCCCTTCGATTCTTTCCACCTGCTTGTTTAAAAAAAAGCGGCATCTCCTTTGGCTTCAAACATCAAACTACTCGAGGCCTACTTTGATTTAAGAGCCATGTAACAGCCTTAACATTGACCTGGAAGGAGGAAGAGTCAGGCCTGACAATGATTTCTTAGTGCGATTCCTGCCCCCCCCCACTGAAGTTGGTAATTGGAGTTCCACTTACAGTAGCATGTTCCTTTGAGGGGGTTGCCTTGGTAACGGTTCTCCACTTCACAACTGAAAGCAAAGAGGTGGAGAAAAGATGACAGTAAATGGGACAAAGGTTGGGATGAGAGAGAGAGAAAGAAAGTGAGAGAGGGGAAGGGGGAGAAAAAGAGAAAAGGGTGAATGAAGAGGATTTAGTTCAGCGGCTGGAACAATCCGTGTGTCACTCAGCGGGCTGCGAAACCACGCGGTCAACAACGGCGCTAGTCCTGACCTTCAGTCAGCCAGAGTCAGAGGCGCCGCAGAGAAAAGAAAATAGAGAGACAACATTGAAAGAGCAAGGCCCGGCAGTGATGACGGACATATCTGTCTGTCTGCGTAGCCGCTGTTGAAAACCCTGCTTGTTCAAAAGGTCGGCGTTTCAGAAAGTTAAGGCATAAACAGCCTTGTTTTCAGGTTGATGACCATGCATTTTTTAAATGTTATCACAGGTTTGACTGTTTTGACGGGCGCTAGGGTCACGAAACTTGCCACGTATATCCTCAACGCAAGTAAATAACAAATCAAAAGAAGGCAGTAAGCATGTCATCCCCCATGAATGATGCAGACCCCCTTGGGCCAATCAGCGAGATGCATCATTCTGCCAACTTTCTGCAAACTCTCATCATCAGTGGTGTTTGAGATATTGCATGTGATGGACGGACAAATGACTGATCCATACCCGCCCACCCCCCCACTCCCGAATTCATTGTAGGTGATAAAAATAAGTTTCGCCTGCAACAGCAGAAATATGGAAACGTAGCAACAGGAAATGGGTGGTGTATAAAACGAGGTAAGACGACGACAGTGGCACAGAGGAGGGGTAATAAACGTTCAAACTGCCGGGAGACTCACAGGTGGCAGCGGTCGCCTTTGATGCCCTTGGTGGTGCAGAAGCACTTGCCGTTGTTGGGGTTGCACATGCTGGCATGGCCGTTACACTTGCAGGCTGCAAACAAACAACAAACATCAGCCACCGGCCACCACAACATATTCCTTATGTGTGTTGTAGCTGAAGATCAAAGACTAAATCCAGTAATGGAAGGTTTTTGAAAGGTGTTTGAAAGGGTGCCCCCTATGGCCTTTCCACTTCATAAAGGCTCTGTGCTTCACTGACACTGTACAGTATGATTTTCCATTTGGACTTGTGCACAGTTGGGTACAGGTATAGCAGACATGATGGTAGGGCACTGAAACATATTTGGTACTAGCCCAGTGTAAAAGAGTACTGCAAGGAATGCTGCCATTGTGTTGGTGCTGTGCAACAATACACAGGTGAAAAAACTACCACATCTAAAGAAGACTGAACACAGGAACATTTAGTTTATATCCTAGCACTGAAGCTAATTGGCTAAAAGTCTTGATTTCACTGTTGTTGGCTCCAATTAGGACACAAATCAGAAAGAAAACGAAACCTTGTGTCACAGTTGGTCTGGTTTGGTTCACATTTGGTTCACAGCAAGTTTAGTGCTTAATTAGAAAGAATACCGCAATAAAACTTGAATCTTTCCTTCCATATTTTGTAATAGTTTTCTTCACCATCACATGAGGAGTTCTCCCTGCTTTATTCTTCTTGCTCTAGTCTGAAAGCTTTTTGACAGTGAAACACGCTTTGTAACCATTTTCTTCTTCACTGTGACAAATACAGATGTAACCGAGCTCTTCCATAAAATTGGTAAAAAAAATTAAAAAAAACACTTTGTAATGCCAGTGAGAATAAGACAGAAGGCCGCTTTTGCAATTGAAATTAACATGAAAATGAAAACGGTAGTGCTGTCAGGACTCCGGCCTGCATGGCTGGGCTGATTTCCCACCAGAAAAGACTCATTTAAGACCTCTAAAAGTGAGTTTAAGACTTACAATGCTTTATTTAACTGCATTCAAGACCATTACTGGTTTGGAGAATATGATTTAAGACATTTTAAGACTTTAAGACTTTAAGACTTTTTCAGGACCCGCAGACAAAATGTTAGCAGATAGTGCCTAATGAAATATCCATTAGTTCTGTTCAGTTTGAATTGTGCTGTTTCTATAAGCCCCTCTGGGTTTTTATCTCACCTGGACAAATTTGTATTACTCCCCCTCTTCTATCATTTTTTTTTTTCATCATTGTCGTTTATCACAATGCCTCCGTGTTTCATCACTGTCCAAATAAATTAAAGTGACTGACAAATTGACTCCGGTTGCAAAAATACACAGGGAGAGCTAGCGGAACGGCGAGCCAAGTTATGATTATTATATTGTCATTTCTGTTTACTTGCTTAGTTGTTTGTTTAATCTACCTTGAGATGTATTGATAATGCGCTTTGCTTTGGCAAGACCTCATGCTCATAAGGTAATGTAAATCTTTACTATCCACCAAGGGCCCTCGGCTGTACAACCAGGAGTCAGCAAAAAGAAACATAAAGTGAAGCTGTGGAATCCTGACAAGCTGAATAAAACTATGTAGAATTTATTGACTGACTGTCACTATTAGCTGCAGAACAGAGGAAATGCTTTATATTCCAGAGGGGCACTTTGCTTTACAGCTAGGTATCAGCAGAAAGGCAAAACATACACCGTGGCTGTGGAGTATTGGCAAGCTAAACGAAGCTGAATAAATAGATGAGAGATTGACTGACTGGCTGTCGGTATCGCAGGAACTCGTCCACGTCCCAGAGGATCTCTTCGCCTTTTTCCCCGATTCCCAAACATAAAACCTAACTGTGAAAGACCGCTGAATGAAGCTATGTTAGGAAGACTGAACGACTGACTAACTCATTGACTGACTGACTGATTGACCAATGGTTCACTCACGCTGGCAGCTGCCCCCGTTGGTGGGGTCGCCATAGAAACCGGAGATGCAGCTCTCGCAGTGCCGCCCAGTCGTCAGGTCCTCGCACTTCTCACACACACTCTCGTTGACACACTGGCTGTGACCATTACACTGACAGGCTGAAAGACAGCAGAGAGAAATACAACATCCACGTCATACAATGGAAAAATACTAACGTTTTAATACACAGACCCATTGGAGAGTTACATGTATAGTTCACCGTCTGGCCCTTTGCACAGTATGATTCAGATTTTCTCTAAGCCAACATATTTACTAAACATATCGACCAAAATGTGAAGTGTTTTTCAGATAATCATCATGAATTAATAAAAAATAGTCCCTATGATTGGTCAAGGATCTGCAATAGAACAGTCTTCATTCAAAAATATTTTCAAACGTCCTCCCTACCTGGACAGTGGATGAAGGACCAGTTGTACTTGGCCTCGCTGGGACACAGGCTGGCGTTGAGGGCCGGCTGGGGGCTGGAGGGCAGGCCGGGCAGGGTGGAGGGCAGGCCGGGCAGGGTGGAGGGGGCCGGGACCGAGGTCTGGAAGGGCCCGCGGTACGAGCCCTCGATGCACTGACCTTTCCCCGTGTTACTGGAGTCGGTGCACCACCCGCAGCCCGGCTGGTCCAGACACTGGCCGCACGTCCTGTAGCCCGAGCAGTTCTCCGCTGCAGCACGGAGGCATCAGTTAGAAACCATGCAAGGTATTGAGCAATACACAGGATGCAGCTATCCCTTGTGCTCGAGTGTCCATGTGGAAACCTGGCTTGGATGTTGGACAGGGACGGCTGAGAGCAGGTAGGTCATTGGAGGTTATTAAATGGGCCTCTCCAATGCCAGATGCTCCATGAAACCCCCAGAGGGCTCGACAGTACCTCTGTCTATACCCCCGATCTGACCTACACTCACCTACTTACTTAAAGCTGCAGTAGGCAAGACTTTTATGTAAAAATACACCTGTCTTGTTAAATCAGGAAGTGGGGCTGCAACAGAGAAGGGCGCCCCATCCCCACGATTCAGATGCCAAGGCACAAGAAGTGATGAAGTGAAACCTCTTCACCACATCCAACCCTTGCTAGAATTTCCCGGTTGATTCTGGGTAATTGTTCAAATTCAGACATCTATCTATCACTGCCATTCGGAGGCATCAACGTGTGAAGTTGCCCTAATGCAGCTTTGAACAACTAAATGATGTCAGTAGGGATTTTGGTGCACTGATATTATGTGCTGATATTTCGTCTTTTCACAGACAGACCTGTAAATGCATTGGTTCCTGTGATAATGCATCAATAAGATCGACATAAAAAAGGTGAGATTCTGGCACAACGGCCTACGCTTATTTTAAAGGTTTTCAAATTTACTGCCCTCTCAAATTTTGCGGAGAAAAATTGCTGACCAAAACCTCAGAACATGTGTGTGCTTTAGAAGTCACGTTGAGAATTTGGTCTAGTGAGGGACTCGTAATGTTGAGTGACAACCACAACACAAAAAAACACTAATTGGTAAATATATGACTTTCCTAACGTGATTATCAGTTGTGTATCAGAAAGGTTTCAGTCGGGCGTATAGTAGCTGTACTACATCTCACCCCTCGAGGGACATCTCGCTGGCTGTAAGTAACAATTTGTTCTTAATTGACCTGCCAGGTTAAATAAATTAAAACGGTTCTCTGCTGCAACACAAAAAAACCCAAAGTACCAGCTGGAGACCCGGTTATCAAACTATTACTAGACCATTAATCCCCACCTCCACTCCTGGGGGGCCTTTCGCCACGCCAGAGTTTAATGTGCTTGATTCAACGAAGGTTCAAAACTAGCATTCAAAGATGCTCAATGTCATTCAAAACGGTGTCTTCATAGGGTTGTTTTGTTGTTTTGAAGTCTGTTGAGGATCAATATATATGCCTGAGTGGTTGAGAGCATTAGCTGCAGCTGGAGCGTTACAGCACGCAGCCTTCAAATTCATTTGGGATTTTTGTGTTGAGTTATTTCTCCTTTCGTGGGCTACGCTTCACAACTCATGCCCTGGAGCTTTCTGGATGTGCGTGGGACCGGTGCCGTTTAATCAAAGGTTAATAAGTAATAATCTGCAACATTTTCACGCAAATAAACACTCGCTACTGCCAGCGGACATAACACAACGCTGACTCAACCTACACCCAGCTTTTAAATGTTCTTATTACCACTCCAAACACGCACATTACCACAGAGAAGCAGAAGGAGAGGGAACAGGTCTTACGCGGGCAGCTGTTCATGGTGTACCACTCCATGCACTGTCCGAAGGGGAAGGAGGCCACGTAGGCGTTGGAGTCGACGCACTGCTTCATGTTGCTGCACCACATGCACTCGGAGCTGCTGCTGGTGCACTCGCTGCAGGTGGCGCGCATGGCGCAGGGCGTCCGGCACTGCTTGGCACTGTGGTTGGCTGGGGAACATTTGAGAGACATACCATGAATTGCAATTGTTCAGGGTGGGAGTCGAACCCCTAACCTAGCGTGGCGGTGTTCGTACCGCGCTCCACCTATTGAGCTTTACAGGACCATGATGAACAAAGCATCACCAAACAGAGGACACATAGTAGTTGAGGATATGTCTTAGCATTTGGTTCAACTTGGAATACCAGATCGGTGGAGTCATAGAAAAGTTCACCAAACTGGCTTACAAATACTTCATGGGACTCGTTGTATTGTCCAGTGTAGCAAAACGCACTCAGCTGGCAACTTAGGCAACTGTCCTAAGTTGCCTAAGTTGCCTTGTTACGTACAAAATGTCATGAGGTCAACACACCAGAATGAGGCCAGTAAAGAGCTGCCCCGTTGGCTTTCATTCATCGAGTCTTCTTAACAAACCTGGGCGTTCACAGAGGCTGCCGTTGACCGGGTTGATGCAGGTCTGGGCTTTGAGGCCGCTGGAAGCCGGCTCGGCCAGGTAGCCGCAGAAGCCGGCGTCGCTGGGCTCGCCGGGCAGCCACTGCAGGGTGGTGTTGGTGAAGGGCGACATGTCCTCCCAGCACCAGTAGGACACGTTGATTTTCCTCAGCCCCACCCAGGGCGTGACCATGGCCTTGTACTGCAAGCAGACACCAGCGGGGACGCATTTAAAAACAGGGTTGCTGCACATTTTCACTCCTCCAGACATTTTGACTCCATTTGACATTTTCAGTGTTAAATGTGATGCATGCCGATAGCGGCTGGGCAACGTGTCAACTACACCACAATCACTCGATAGCTGAAGACTGATCTGACACCCATTTGATGAAAACGAATGTAAATCACATATTCTGCAATCAAAATGTTTTTTTCATTAATCGCAACTTGGATTTGGTTGAAAAGCAACTTTGTCAGAGCAGTTTTTCACCTGTACCGACTCAAATTCCACTGAGTGGCAATGAAAGGAACTTTACTTGACTTGACTTGACGGGCTGTGTTATCCATCCCGTCTCTAATCAACCGCCATGCCGTTGCAGTAGCAGTAAACAAGGAGAGCTCGATCTCTTGCAGAGTCAAATTACTGTTTGGAAGAGATTTCATTGCCTTTCTGGGATTGATTGATCTCATCTAGAAATAGCTGGAATTGCCCAATCGGACAAACAGTCTCGATATACTTAAGCACGATTCAGTCTCTTTCTAGAACTGGACTTTGAAATCTACTGGGTTTCCACAGGTGACTACTACTCAAATGGGAATCCAAGCGTGTTTGCCACAGTTAAAGCTGCAATTGTGCAGGTTGGCGGGCCCAAATGGCAGCGAAGGGTAACTGTTAAATGCCCAGAAATCGTCACATGACATCACTGCACACGGCATGCTCGTTTTACCAGCCAGGCCAGTCTTTATATCAAAGGATACCAAAGGGACGAGAAAGGTGAGTTCAACTTTCTGTGGATAGTTTGTATTTTGCTCTCAAGTTTCAATTAGTCACTTCCTGTGTGCAGAGAAGATCTCCCGCCAGTGACCACCAGAACATATTCCCTTTGGTGGATCCACAGCGCCTTACAGGACCATGAGTTCATACATTTTAGCATGGGTAGCCTGAGCGGGGAATGGAAACCACGCCCCCGGGCTGAATTCGTTTCTATGCTTCACTGTGAGAGGACCAACGCGGGACTACAGTTGCAGACTACCCAACTGCAGAGCAAGTCGGCGGAGCTGTAAGATGTGCAACGCTTTGACACATTGGGGTTGTGCGATTCTTCAAGCTCTTCCCTGACCTCAAGCGTGGACACATGCTGAAATATTGTGACAGATTTTGCCATAATTAGGACATTAACTGAGACACTGAAGTACATTTCCTCCCCGCGGCGGCTCCGTCCAAGAATCCTGACATTGAAAATTTAAGACAGCAACATTAGAGCCTGATTAATTCACAAAAGTTGAGAGTTTGCGCCTTAAATCAGCAAAGGAATTGGTATTTTTTTTTATTTTTACAGGGGGAGAATTTTTTAAGTATTTATGGGGAATTATCATCAAACCAAACGTTGCAAACTGACATTAAACTGAGAATTACAGCACAGTGGATATTCAATAAACTGCACTAGAATTATCTTTTTAACAGGCCTTTTTTTCTACCCATAATCCCCGTTTCAGGGTTTGTTTTTTCCACCAAGCACCCCCAAGTCCATCTCCGTCCCCAGTCGACTCCAGGCAGCACTTACGATGTCTGACACACTCGGTGTACGTGAGAGGATTTCAGTTACATTCATATTTAAGCTTTGAGCAAACACTTTTATCCAGCGCGACTTACGACGACTGCAACCGCTTCAATTTGTGGATCGGCAACATTACAAGTAACAAGTAGTGAGGGGTGCAGGGTCAACGCCACGGGGCCGAGACAACAAGCGTAAACAATAATCCTGAATGCCTGAAATCCTCCCGACATGAGGGACGTGCACTGAACATATCTTCTGCACATACTGTACATCCACATGTATGCTGCTAAATTTGCACATCAGGACTTTTTCTGTTTACTGTGCATGTGAGAAATCTTACAAAGTGACAGCTAGTATTGCACATCTGCTCATTCTGCACATTTGTACACGTTACCTTCATCTGTACTTTTGATATTTGATGTTATACTTTGGATATTTGCTCACTGGGACACATTTCTGTTCTGTATATGTATATATATCCTGTGATAAAGGAGGTTGAGATATGAGACGTATGAGAACTGATGATGGTATATGAGAGAGACGTTTTCTGTTGTGCACTTTTGTAGTTTTTTCTTTCAGTTCTTGTTGGATTGTTTTTGTTTGTTCTCTCATCTGTACGCCGACGATCAGCCACTTGTACTGTACATCCACTTTAACCTGAAAATCTGTCAACGATGAAGCTGCATCTTTTTCATATTTACTTATCTGTATTATTTTTAAATGTTTGATTGTTGTAATTGTTTGTTTCATCTCCACTCCTCTCTCTGTGTCTTACTGTTATCCATCTCCTATTATCTGCTGCTGTGACGACTCCATTTCCCCACGGGGATCATTACAGATCATCTGATCTGATCTGAGAACTAAAATGATCTGATAATCCGTACCACCACACTCATGATCGGCAGCTCCTTCAGGACAAAGTCCACCTTCTTCTGCGTGGTGAGGGAGGCCAGGACGGCGTTGTGGCTCCGGCAGGCCAGCTTGGCGTTGTCGTACGAGTCCTTGGCCGTGATGAACTTCAGACAGGAGTTGCCCACCAGATGCCAGCTCTCACCGCACACGTTCTCTGGAAAGGATACGGTGAAAGGATGAGCGGCCGGTGCTGGAAAAACACCTACAGATGCAGCAGTTGAAGTAGTGCAGTTAAAATGTTGATGGCGTGTACACGGTGCTAAATTTGGTCCATCCAGTATCTTAGTTTGCAGGTCTGAACATGAAGAGGTATTCTACACATGGAGGCTTTAGTCATGGATTACGGCTGTTGTTTGGTCTGTGAGTCACTCGTTTGCGCAAAGGAATATATTACAGGGCGTAATAATGTTATCTGACGTGTGTGTGTGTGTGTGTGTGTGTGTGTGTGTGTGTGTGTACAGGGTTCCTACACATTTTCCATTTCTAAATCCCATCCTTTTCCAGACCTAATTTGGTGACAGGATGTGATTTTGTGATCATGCCTTACCTAATGGTGGCTGGGCACCATGTGTGAGACTAGGCCACGTCACTGTGGTGGATATCACCCCATGTGACACTGTGGCTGTGAACGGGTGTATTCAGACGTGCATCAAAACAATGTTTAACACTTTTCTAGAGGTTCCAAACTTTTGAGGGCCTGGAAATGATCAGAGCTGTGTAAGAATCCTGTGTATTAACGTCTCCCTGTGCATGTATGTGGGAGATGATTTATGTGGGTGTGCATGTGGTTACTGTATGTCTGTGCATGCATACATGTGTGTATGTATGTGGTGATACTTGGCCAATGTTGATTTGATTCCCATGTCACACCGACCACAGTTACCTGGCAGCGAGATGCATTCCTGGGTGCGAGGCTCCCACTGGCAGTTCTGGTCCACAGCGCAGCTCTTGCAGCTGGTCTTCTTGTTGCAGACGTAGGATGGGTTGTCCTTAGGGCAAACTTCGTACTCCGCTATGGCCCCCTGGGAAAAACAAAAGCCTCTACTCTTTAGTACTCAGGGTACCAAGTTATTACATTTCATGCTCCATAAATGACACTCGTTCGTGTCGCACACAATGAAATATTGTTCCATTATGAATGGGATGCACGCAGATTTCATTAAGCAGACCGTAAGTGTTATGTTGAGTTTATGAGACTCTCGTTAAAAGAAAGATGAGTGTTTGTGCCATACATAATGAAAAACACTGTTATTATGCTTTCTATGAAAAAGACTCTTCATGACGGCTTAATTATCTGAGTTGAAAAAGATGGAGTGAGTTTTCAGCAGAGGCAGGTGGAAATTAAAAGCCCATGTGGGGAGTCGGCAGGAGGGCCAGACAGAAAAACAATGGATTCTCAGATACTGGTCCATGACATGCCAAGACAGAGAGACCGTCTTGTAAGTGAAAGATCATTCAATCCACACAACAGCCACTATGAAGTCCATCAACACCAATAGAGCAAGACATTATAAGACACTACGGAGGAGCTTGGTGTTAAGAATCATCGTCATTCAGAGTTGAAAAGTTTGGGACTACATTTACTAAAGGACATCCGGGAGTCCCAAGACTTGGCTGACAAGTTTGCACATACAAGGATTTAGACTTTGTTTGCTCACTCCCGTAGGTTATATTAAATATAAACACACAAAATTATAAAAGAACTAATATATAAAAAAAATAAAAGTAGAAACTAGGGAATAGGTGTCTTTTTGATGTAACATAAAAGTATAAGTAGCATATAAAAAAAATTTGAAATTGAAGAAATGGGATTCCCTACCTATACAGTATGTAGGCATGTACTGATAAATCAATCCCGATCGGTGCATTGACTCAAAAGGAAACTACTCACTACAATAGATGCAATATATACACATTGATTCAGATCACTAATAACTGAGAGAAACGAAAACATGCAGAAATGCTTCAAGTGTAGAAAAATAACCCCCCAAAACAATGTAAAATTGATGACATCATCAGCCACGCTCACTAACGTGCTCTGTCAGGACTGTTGAAACAAACTGTGTGCAGATGGACGGCGGCGTGGTGCAACAAGAAGGACAAAGAGGAGACATTCACACCCACGCTGGGGTATCAACCTGCAGGATGGAAGAATTTGGATCCCATAATAAAAGAGGAACGATGGAGGAAGCACAGGCAATAAGCAAACACAAGAATCACAACAGCAACACTACAGACCTAGCTGGGCTCGGCTAAGACCCCCCACGGTCTAAATCTAGCACACACTGGCAGAAAACGTCTGAGAGGCTGAGAGGAGATACGTGACAAAACGCAGCACCGGTGACAGACAACGCCAGCAACATGCTCACAGCTGGAGTTGCGGCAAAGCTGCCTCCAAAACATCAGGTGATTTGGACGTGGCGTCAACTCGGCAACACGGGGCTGAAACGCGCCGGCGCCGCATGTCTTCGGGAGCTAAGTGAGACGTGTTGTGGTCACCATGGCAACAGCAGTTATGCACGTGAAGCAAAACAATTTCACACTTCCCGAACACAAACTGAAACGAGACGCCGGGACAGTTCGCATGAGGTGGTGGAGAGGTATTTGGTGCACACTCCATCAGAGCGGCGGCGGCGTTCCTCAAGACGTACTGAGGGTACTTGGGCCTGTTCAAACGTCCACTAGCATCGTGTGAGGAGAAACAAACCACCCTGTCCGACTGAACAACGTCAAGCCAAGCTGCTGAAGCATGTGAAGAACTCACTGGAAGACTCTCTTGTGACAGAGACGAAGCAAACAACGGTGACTCAGAGACAAACCCTGGATATCATCTGCCTGAGACACAAGAAGCTGCCCTTGTCTTAGTATCTCTATACTGTAGTCATGTTGTACTCGTCTGAAATGAGCATTTGATTTGTTTCATGTCAAAATGTCCTCAGATCAGCTGACCGCTCTGGGTTTCTGTGTGATTCATGTCCAGAAGGTTCAGAAAACCAAGAATCACTTGAGAAGCTGTGTCTCAGTCTGAAGCTAGTCAGTGTGTTGTCCTGTATTGTGTACTAACACTGTGGTGGACATTGTGACCAAGAACTTCATGTATTCTAGTACTATCTAGTATATTTCTGTTTTTCTGTTTTATTCCAGAAGAAGCACTAGGAACCCTGACTAGGCACCAAGTCCTCCAGTGTGAATGAATCCCTGGGTGGCGATGCACTAGGTTGGTGGAGACGTCACCAGACTCACCAGTTTCCTCTGCTACTCCTGAACATGAAAAACCTCTCAAAGAGACAGTGAACGCCTCATGGTGATGCTGTATGTGAGCAACAGGAACAACAAAACACAGCATGCTGTGAAAAAGGTTTTGTACACGACTAACGTTCATGGAGTAAAATGAATTTGGTAACACTGTAATAACTTTCATTAACTAGACATTAACTAGACATTAACATGAACTAATGATTTATTAGTTCATTTTAATTGAATTACAGATGTTAGTGAATGATGACTAATATATCATGTACTGTTTTTATTCACATTAATAAATGACGGGCGGAGGGATGTTTCTTCACCCATTAATAATGTGCTGTAGAAAATAAATGTTAGCAGAATATTTACTGGATGTTTAGATAATATTGAAGACGGTGGACCAATAAATCCTACGACTTTTGACAGTAATTGACAGTAATCAAACCTGTTGATCTGTCAATAACGAGAATATCCACCAGTCAGTATATTTGAAATATTTCAAATATACCTTAATAAATCATGACTACATATGAAGTAATGTTGTATTAAGGTTTATCAGAGGAAGTGATTCAACTCTATAATAAAGGTTGCTTGGCTGTGTGTCCTCCTGTGTTTTCTCTGGGTGTCACCGGGTGTTAAGCACCACTTACTGTCAGCTGCACTTTGACTTCTGGGTAATGTTGCACTTTGAATGCACTACAGACGCCCAGACATGAGGGTTTCTTCTAGTGTTCAGCACAGCTCAACAGAACTGAACTCTCAACCTGTTTGGGTGCATGGGTTTGTTGTGACTTGATAGAAATGTTGGATCACAACGTACTGTATCATATAGATCGTAGGTTACTGAGTCATACTGTATTAAGAGCATTAGGATTAGGATAAATATGAAAAATAATAATAAAAAAATATATATATTATATTAATAATAATAAAATAAAATAAAATAAATAATAATAATAGAGAGAAAAATATGTCGTTCTACAGAATATTGCTCTGGGTTCCAGAGTATAAATGTGTATAAATATTCACTATAAGTCCAGAACAGAGTGACTACAGGTCAGTCCTGCTGGATACCTGCAGTGTACAGTGCCACTGCTATAGAGGGAGTTCTACAGAACAGCTAAATAACCACCAGGCTACAAAGAGACAGATACCAGGTCATGGTGTGGGTTGGTGACGTGTTTCCAATATGGCTGCTGGATGTTACGTCATCTATTACAGACACATCATCACATGGTTCACTAACAAAACACTGTTTGGGATGAAGTGTCTGCTTACACTTCCCATCCCAACGTGTTCTCTCTTGATAACCGAGTCCAGCCGACCGGCGCTTCCCCCTACCGCTGAATGTTTGAGGCGCCAGCCGCCTTCCAGAGCTTCCTGACTTTGTGTCAACGGAGAGTTTTTAGCATCAAACGCTCTAAATGCTGCTTCAGAGGATATGATTAGTATTGATTTCAACAGGGCGTTTTATTTTCACAAGGTCTCCGAGCTGCATCAGAGGCTTTTCCACCGCAGAGGAACATTCACCCCGCTCCCCCACCTCTCCCCCCGCTCCCCCTGCTCCCCCCCCGCTCCCCCACCTCTCCCCCCTGCTCCCCCCGGAACTCCCCCGAACCCCCACCACTCCCCCCTGCTCCCCCCCTGCTCCCCCCGAACCCCCACCACTCCCCCCTGCTCCCCACCGCTCCATACGGAGGAAGAATAAACAGTTTTTTTAATGTTGAAATTTCATTGAATCCATTGCTGCTTGGTGGATCAGGTGCAGCCCCAACGAGACGCTAAAGACTCTCTGGTGTTTTAAGGGCTGTTTGCCGCTGAGCAGGGAACCACCAAACCGGCGTGGCGCTCTCTTACCGTGGTGGAGGTGCAGTTGCTCCCCAGAGACACACACTGGACCGAACACCACTGGCAGCCGTTGGTGTTGGCCGTGCAGCTGTAGCAGTCCGTGTACTGGTCACACCGCTCGCTGTCCACATCTGCAAAGCAAATATGAAGAAATTCATCCCAAAATAAAAATAACAACATCACTGATGCTTCTTAGAAAATGACTGCCGGTGTGAAAGTGAAGCCTCATGGTTTACTGATCGGCTGTCACGGCTCCAGTCTGCCGGTCTGCCAGACAGCGCCGGGCCAGAGGCCTCCACCGGTATTACATTTGCCTGACAAGATATTCGGGGGTGCGGTTTTCATCTCCCGGCGCTTCTGGAGACGCCGACCCCGGAAAATGAGACCGGCCGTGTCGGGGGGGAAACCGAGGATATTTTTCCCCCCGTAACCATGACAAATGGGAAACGGCAGACGAAAGAGAAGTCTCGGCGGGAGGCGAGAGATCTGGCCGCCCTGTCCCTGGTGATTACCCCTTCCTCTCCCTGACACACACACACACACACACACACACTCTGCACAGACACACTCTGCACAGGGACACACACTCTGCACAGGACACACACACCCATACAAGGTAACAGGGTTCTGAGAGTTTTCTCGGCAGGATTAGTGACACATTTTTGCCATTTTCCATCGATGACTTGCCAGACGGCCTCGACAGTCTGTGACAAACAAACAAACCATTTCAGAACGTCTACGTGTCTCGGCGGACGCCACGGTGCCGCGAATGCAGACGATGGAGAGATGGCGTGGAGTAGGGGAGGGAGGGGGGAGGAGTCACCTACATGATTTAGCGGTACAAGAGGCCGGGAGCTGCTGCTGCTCCGGTGCGTCCGGGCTGCTCTCCCACGGCAGGCAGGACCCCTGGGTGCCGTTCCAGAGGCAGCGGATCCCCGGCCAGGCCTGGCTGCACGCCGCCGGGCCGGAGAAGGCCGGGCAGCTGGGCGAGGTGTACATCAGGACGTCGCTCAGCAGCAGGCTGTTGAAGCCCCCGAACACATACATCACACTGGAAGACAAGAGAGGAGAGAGAGAGATGTTGAAATCCGATCCGGCAGAGCAGCAACATGAGGGAGAGGTGAGACCACGAGGGGAAACAAGACGAGTCGGTTTCTTCCCCGGGTTTCGACCCGGCTGCACCAGAAGCTCAGTCAGAGAAGTCTTCCCTTCCTCTGGGCTTCAACCGCCCTGGCAGTCGGTACCCTACAAGCGCTCCCTTCCTGTGTGGGCGGGCCTGACAGACCCCCTGCTGTGTGTGTGTGTGTGTGTGTGTGTGTGTGTGCTGGAGGTCAGGGCGGGGTAAGGATGGACAATTTGCACCAATCTAAATCAGAACTCCCCTCGGATCAGAGAGGGCTCACTTCAAACCGCTCGCTCTGGGCCTCCTGCTGAGCGGAGGGATCGGGAGGAGGAATCCGGGAGGGGGGGAAGAGGAGGAAGAGGAGGAGACGAGGGAAGGAGGAGGAGGAGGAGGAGGAGAAAGCGGACGTCCTGCAGCGTCCACGCCGCTGCTAGCTGTTACCCATAATGCTCCGTTTCTCATTTAAAAGCTGTCAGCCACCGCAGAGAGGCAGAGTCCACCTGAGACAGCTAGTGAGAGAGGTCAAGGGTGTAGCAAAGACAGACAGACAGACAGACAGACAGACAGCTCTCCAAGGTCCGGCCACTTTATTAGGTACACCTAATCCCTAGGTACACCTAATAAAGTGTTCCACCTGTTATTGGAGTCCTAATAAAGTGACGGTTTCACTGATCCACTGTTATGGACAGCGAACACTCATTGGTCAGTTGTCTCAGTGTCACCAAGACAAATCCGGTACCTTCATGATACCTGGGAGAGATCTATTCTGATGGAATCAATCAATCAGCAAATGAACCAACCGATCAGTTAACTGACGAGCGATGTGGAGTGATGTGTACAGACTAGCGAGGCTAGGCTAGTTCAGTAGCATCTTTTACCATCACTATTATACACTTGCTTCTGTAGTTGGTCTTTACAGATGTATTTATTTTTCTTTTAACCCGTTTGGTTTCCTATTTTATCTCCTCGTTACGTATTTTACTGTTTGTTTTTATGGGTAAAGACCTTTGTAAACTGATTCATAAATAAATACAGATCCTGTCGTCCTCGTACGTCCTGTGAAAGCATCTTGTCAGAATGTCCCGGCACCGCCGCCGCCACCCGTTTGATAGATGGATGAACGAACAAACCCTTGATTGACCCTGAGGGAAGGGCGTCATCAGAGGGGCTGATGGGAGCCGGGCCGCGGAGCACCTTCATATTTCATAGTCTCTTTAATATGGAATCGCTGCGTCCTGCTCCGACGCCATCACATCATCTATACATGTTGCTGTCAAATACTGAAACATCATGTATGGACACATGAGAGTTTGATTTTAAAGGGAGCAGAGGAAGGTCGTTGCTTGTCAATGTTAAGGGTCAATTCTTGTTTAATTCAAGTGTATTTTCTTCACCATTCAAATACAGGAAATCTTTGGCTGTTCAATGGTTCCACATTCCACTATTATTATGTATTACACATTATTCACTAGTGGGTGAAAACAGTCAACATTGTGATATAAGGAACAAATAGGAGCACAACAGTTTTGTTCTTGTAAATCATCACAACTAATAATGATCACAAACTAACCAGGATGATAACCTTATTCTACGTTAAATTGCAGTTTTAATTGACATTTTGAACTTGTACCTAACCTCCATCCTGATGTGTCCCTCACAAACCTATCGATCAATATTTGAAGGGTTTCATCCTATAAAGCATATCAATACGTATCATCAATTTTGAAGAAGGTTTTTCTACCTGAAATTCTCCAGTCAATATTTTAAAAAGAGTCTTTTCTGTTAAAAATCATTACGATGACTCAGAGCTTGATATTTACCACCATGTGCTTCACTTTCATAAGATGAGGTGTCGTGTTTCCCTTCAAATGGATTCCTCATCTTGGAATCCAACTCGTCATTTATTTGCTATGAACTTCCTGCTGAGTGAAGGCGGTTTGTGGACGCTTCCCACAGCCGCCATCCACGTGCACAAATGTGATCATGAACATAAAGAAGCCGATAAAGAAGCAGGGGAACTGTAATCTGCCATTAGAGACGAAGGAGGAACCTCCTGACCCACGCAGGGGAGACTGGGACATGTGGTACATTAAGACCGTATGTTTGCTTCGCATGACATCCAGTTCCATGCAGGCTTTTATCCACAGCGCCTGGAAGTACCATGACTACATACATCTTTTAACATGGGTGGAAACAGAACCCGTTAGTATCACCCTCAGTACCACGCTCTACCTGTTGACCTACATAAGACAAAATATTAAAGTGATGTCACAGATTTCTATAAACTTGCTTTAATATAATGATTTAGTTTTTGCCCACTTTTACATCTTTTTATTTTATGTGGTTTAATGTATTATTTTTTATTTTGAAGGTGCGTTCATCGTCGCCTTTTTAGATATTTCACTTTTCTCGTTTTTATCCCTTTTTCCATCAAGCACACTGTGAACTCCTCCTCTATATATAAATGACTACCTGTCGCTGAAGACGGCCGAGTGCCCAAAGCGGTTGACATCGTGGTGGAGGTCTGGTCTGGGCAGCACCGTCCACTCGTCACACGCTGGAGGAAATAAAAAACACAGAAGAAGAGAAGACAGACAGAGGTCAAAGACTTGGCTTGTTACCGAGACCGTTCACAGGTGACTCGGCGCGGTGACTCGGCACGGTGACTCGGGGGTTAACACGGTCTCACAGCAAGACACACTGGTTTGATTACTGGTGACCTGTCCGGAGTGTTTCCATGCCTTCAGCCCAATGCATGCTGGGATAGGTGATTGGGTGCTACACCTTCTGTAAATGTGTGAGACGGTTTAAATATAGGTGCATCAAGAGTCGGCACAACGGTGAAAACAAAAAGAAAGGCGTGTGGGCTTGAAAGTCAAAGATGCAGCAACACAAAAACCAGCGACTGCAGTACATCGCCTTCATCACCTTCATCACCTTCATCCTGTACAATGCAGTGCAAGTCATCACGGTTTCCCAGAGGGGAGAATGACAGCTATGAGAACAAGGCGTTCGCGGGTAGACAGCGCCCTCTGGTGTCGGTGTACGGTAGCGCAGGTGGCGCGGCGCATTGGGCCTGCAGAGTGAGGGTGGGGGATTTATTACCCCGCCATCTACCAATGTCAGGACAGCGGACAGCCCTTAAATCCTACGTGCTAATTGAGTTCAGCTTGTTAAGGAGGGGCAATTAGTCCTCTGAGCGCGGCCCATCTCAGCCGTAATTACCAGACAATTACAGTGCCGCCGCGATGCCACCGTCCCAGCAGCTGTTCGGCGGCGCTGAGGGGCGGGAGGGAAAACTCTCAGCCTTGTCTGTCCAATTACAGAGTCAGACGGAGGACAGGGAGTGGCAGGGCGGGTGCAGAGGTCACAGCTGGGAAAAAAAAACACTTGTGAAGTTTTTCAATTTGTGAAGTTACGCAACTCTCTCGGGGAAAATATAAACAATTAGTTTTCCGCAGTGGCAAATTTGGGAGAAGTTACTCTCATTACGCCACTCAGTCGAAGGTATACCGGACGTATAAATGGGACAGTATGTTGAGAATCTGCACGTGCTGCTGTAATCTATCATCGCTGTTTTCAACGCCGCCGCGGTGAAAAAAGGGAAAATGCTTCAGCGCCGCCGTGCAGATCTCGTCGTGAACAAAGCTCGCCGCGCGGGGGGGTTCTCCGCCCCGGGAGATTATAATTTTGCAGCCTGTCAATCACCCCGTAATGACGCAGAAAAGCAGAACGTCCCGAGGCGATTTGGCGGCCTGCAGGGAATACGCCACATCACCCAGACAGACTGAAGCCTCCCGTTAACGAGGAGCTCATGACAGCACCGCGCAGGGAGGCAGACGCCATTTACAACGATTTGCAGGCAACGAGCAAAGTGAGGATGTTGGTACGGGCTCTGACGACGAGCGTGTAACTTCAATTAGGAAGTATCGGAGAACTTTGATTGCACTTTTGATTATCAGAGGCAAGAGAACAATCAACTTCTGATTTTTACACTTAATGAAAGAAAAAAAAGTAAAGAAAACCCTTTTATGAAACCAGCGAAAGCTGAGTAAACTTTTTTCAGCAACATTTTGGAGCCGCCCAACATCTGGGAGCTGCCCAGTATAACTACAGTCAGCTGTACTGGAGCAACCGGGGGTCAAGTGTCTTGCTTAAGGGCCCCTGAGTGGTAGGAGAGCGTTACTCATTCGCTTTCCTTCCCATGATTTTTTTTCGCCAGTCCAGGAATTCAAACTGCTGCTTCTCTAATGCAGCTGGAGAAATTAGCTTGTGTCCCAAAGGTCACCAGTTTGAATCCCCATGCTAGTCTAGGTGGGGAAAACGTCCATCTCTCTACGACGACCCATGAACCCTCGAGCAGGACGTTTGACCCCCCCGCTGCTCAGCAGGAGGCTGTGGTTGTACCGGGCGGCTCCCCGGTGTGAATCTATGTGACTGTCTGAATGTGAAGCGGTGCTGGAGAAGGTGGTGCATGCGGCGTAGCAGAACCGCCCCCCCCCCCCGTGCAGCTGGTACTGACCCAGGTCGTAGGCCATGAAGTCGGAGGAGAAGCACTTGGCGCCGTGGCTCATGGACGTGTCGTTGTGCGTGTTCCCTCCAAACACCAGCATGGTGCCGCTCACCACCACCGCCGTGTGGAGGTAGCGGAAGAAGCCGCTGTCCCGCAGGATGGTCCTGGACAAACACACAGCAGACAGACGTTACACGACAGGTGGTTGGAGCCGAGCGATCCGGTTGGTCAAAGATGTGTTCGACCGTGCTGATGATGCGGTTGCTATGGCAACTCAACTCAGCTGGCAGAAGGCCTGCGTTGTTTCCTCCTGTTTTTAATTCTTATCTTCACGCGGTACACACTCACTGGTGACGGTTCATACAGCCGTTAATAATACCGTTAATATCCCATGATGCACTTCAGTAGTAAATAACACTCTGCTGCTCCTCATCACGGTTGTACCTCTGATGGCTAATATTGCTATAGTATAACACAGTATAGCGGCTCTAGTACAGTAGAATATAGCATAGTATTGGTTTCATATTAGGATGGTATCAATATAGGAGATGAGAGAAGGAGTCAAGTGTTGTTGTTGTTAAGGTCCTTGGGTTCTTTGAAAGGTTATTAAAGTTATTATTTTTATTAAGACTGTAAAGTAGAATAAAAGTATAGAGACTCATGGAGCTGGTACACTGGTCCTGGTACAGCCCATGTACACACACACAACCACACACACTCTAACTTAATACCTTCAAGGTTGTGATTTGTCTGCCTTCAGCTCCTTGTTGCTCTAAAAACCGCTTTGTGTCGACGGTGTTTTGTTAAAAGCTCTTAAATATTTCCGCCGTCTGCAGGAAAGGTTGACTACAGTCTCGGTTAGTGGATACAGGTACAAGTGGAGGGAACACAAACTCTACTACTATAATACCAGAGGGTTAGCAGATCATAACCACTGAGATCTGATCAAGAGTTGGAGACCGACTGGCACATCCAGTCACACAGTTCAAGATAAAGACGGAACAAAACAAGAGATATGAAACTAACTGGGCAGTCATGATGTTTATAATGTGTTGGTGACTTCTCTTATTCAAACTCCTGACTGATCTGAGTGCAGTTCAGACGTTTATTTTAAGTTACAACACATTTTTCAAAGTCATATTTAACCTAATAATTTGATCAAGAAAGCATTCTTCCAAGGCCCGGGTGAGTTATGAGGTTTTTCCATTTCAACATTCATTCTTAAATGTGTAGATTTTAGTTTCTTGACTAGATTGAAGGTTTTGATCAGCAGTCAATCTGATGATTACTGATTATTCTTCACAATAATCAATGAACATCACAACATGTCAACCAGCAGCGAGCCTACAGCCGAATGAAATGCAGTCCTGTGTGTATCTGAGCATCGATCAAGACACGGCCCTGTACATGTATTGCACTTGGTGGATGAAGTGATTCTGATTCTGCAGACGGAGAATAAAATACATCAGCAGCCAAACAGAGACGCTCACCATTTGCTCTTGTCCACGTTGTACTTGTACAGGTCGCCTGCCAGGCCGTACTTGTTGGCGCTGAAGGCCTTGTACCCCCCGTGGATGTAGATGGCTCTGGTGCCGGGGTCGTAAACGCTGCTGTGGCCGTAGCCGCCCTGGACCAGCGCGCCATCGGTGGCCACAGTGTTCCATGTGTTCTTGGCTGGACATTCACACCAGAGAGGAAAGCTTCAAGTTATCACAACTACTAACCGGATTACCAAGTAGAGACAGAAGGGGAAAGTACAGTCGGGCACAGGAATCTGGTGGAGGGTTAGCTTCCACCGTTAAATTCAATTTAATTCATTTTCAAGTTAGACATTCATGGTACGTGTTGAAAGTGTGTCAAGTAGCATCATTTCAGTGATTCAGTTCATATCAGTGATTATGAGAGCACCAAATTACTAATTTGCTACAATATCACTGAGTAAATGGGATGGGAAATAAACCCTGGTCCTCTGGCCACGGAGGTATTTCCTCAGCCAGACTGGCTTGTAGAACAGAACAAGGTCTCTAAATGATGCTTGGTTTCCTTCCAGAGTGGCCGGTAGACAAACTCACCAGCCAAAACACACAAACATTAGCTTGGTGGCTGGTGGTAATCTAGGCATCGGTGCAGGTGCCTATCCAGAGCCGGTCGGGGTCGAGCGTCAACATGACAACTCACCGATGTTGTATTCCTGGACTTGGCTGATGTAGCCATAGAGGGGGCAGTGTCCGAACAGAACCAGCATGATGGGACCGGCCCCGTCCTGGATGGGGGGCACGATGTGGGCCGAGTGCCCCACCACGGCATACTGCTCCTTGGCCCGCGGGGTCAGGAGGACCCAGGTCTGGTTCTGGATGTGGAAGACCCACAGCTGGCTGGACACGTTGCCCGTGGAGTCGATCTTCCCTCCGTACATGTAGATCTTCCCCTGGAGGAAACCGGAGAGACAACGGAGGGGAATTAGCTCAGAAATACGCCGAGTTCAATTTCAAAATAAAAGCAAAAAGGTGTTTGTATTTTTTGGATAACTTTTTTCTAAAATAGTGTTTTAGAAACAAACTCAGATAAAGATTGTGAATGATTACTTTTAACGCACTAAATAAAATTAGAACTTAACATATATCATATATCATATCCACATATATACACACAAACTGAGTGGTGGATTCCTTGAACTCATCAAAAACACATAACAAGTAATACTGAAACCCTTGAGAATCAATAACCTTCCTATTGTCCTGTCGCCTCCAGACAGCACCAAGTTTAACCTTATTCAGAGAAATCCTCTCCCTGAAAGGTCTGCTCCATCTGTTGAGCAGAAAAACTCCTACTGGCTTGCAGGTGGCGCTGATTGACCACGTAGCAGTCAGTGAAACAGCACCCCCTAGTGGTAGGATCGACAAGCTTCATATACTTCTTTCTGCAGAACAGTCACTTTCATGCTACGGTAAGATGGCAATGTATAAGTACAACAATGTCTTTTGATGATAAAAGTTTGTTACTTTAATTCTCATGATATTAAAAAAAAAATTACTTGATCTTTGCAAGGAATCATGGGTAATCATAAGTAGAGAAACTGCTTATGATAGGGTACATCTCTGGTGAGGTAAGCCTTGAATATGGTAGCAATGTTGTTTCTTCTCTCTCTATTCACTGGTCAAAAATGACATTTGCAAGACTGTTAATTCATCACATGTAACTCAGTTCTCTTATTTCTTTGTCGTCTCAACCTAAAGGCGTTGCTCAACGATTAGAAGTTACAGAAACCACCACCACTACTACATGACCTGCAAAGACAGCTGTAGCACTATGTTAGTTTATACTCCATGTAGTATTTTTACTTCATTCAGACAGTGAAAGTAAAAGTCTGTGTGGGGAAACAGAGGAGGAGGATCCTAGTCTGCGCTTCATGAATCACAGTGGGCCATCTATTCCCCTTGGAGAGCTCGGAGACCCAGGAGAGAAGGATCTGGTGGGATCTGGTGGCACCACATGTGGCTCCAGAGGGTCTTAACAACTACACCATGGTCGCGGTACTTCCATCAATTCTGTTTCCTCTCTCAACACTTGATCTGATTCCATTTATTGCCCACATTTGCTCACAAGACACATCCACACATCACGGAGTAACGTCTGCACAACGTTCTCCAAAGCAAATGTCAGATTTGACTCGAGTTCTCCCAAATCGCACAGCAGACAGATCGGGTCTTCCTCTGGTGCACCACCGACTCCTCCTGTTTCTAAAGCCGTTTTATTATTCCTTCAGTGGCTCCACGTCTTTTTGTTTTGAGAAGAAACAACTTCATTTTACTTCAAATACCAGGAGATTTACACAACAGTTCCAGACACTCACCAGATATTGTCAAATGCAGAAATGATGGGACTGGGAGTTTGTGATTTTCTTTGCCGGCGTCGTGGTTTAGTTCTTTCAGTTCTTTTGCTTTGGTTACTTGTGTACCGTGGGACAGTATGTACTCAGATAGATCTCTGCATCGATGCCATCCAGGCGAACACTATGAGATATTGTTTCTGATTGTGACAAGGCTTTACTTTAACTCGCCGTCCCACCCCTCTACGTACCTCATGCAGAGCGAGCGAGTGGCCATACCGCGGCGTGACAGTGTTGACGGACGGGTCAAGGGGCAGCCAGCTCTTGGCGCTGAGGTTGTATCTACAGAAAGAGAGAGAGAGGTAGTAGACAGACATGTTGACCATGAGGAACAGATGTTAGAAACCCCATGGGGATCATTTTATATGTATAAGTGTAGCCAAGATCACCTTGATCTAAAGGCATTCTTACACCAAAAGGTCCATCTGGAAGCTCATTCTTTTGACGGTTGCATGCATCTCCAATTGCATTATGTTATATTATGTCCATTGAGCACATGCATGTTCTTCATGTAATCTAAAATACTGAATGTATGAATGTTACGTCAAAAAACACCCGTCTTATCAGCCTAAAATCACCAAGTGGGGCTGAAACTGAGACCCTGTCGATTCACCCTATCTGCCCAAATGAAAAGCTAGTGTCGGGTATGCACACTGCACCAAGAGGAAGTGACCAATAAAAACTTGAGAGCGGAAATACAAACTCTCTCCTAAACGGCAGCAAACTGTCCCCTTTACTATAAAGCGATCACGGACCTGCCAGGTTGGTAAACATGAGTCTACAGTTTACTGCCGTCACATCACACGACTTCTGGGAATTGAAGACTCTCATTTTTCAGTTGCCTCCGGCTGCCGTTTGGAGGGTGTGAAGTCACCTAGTGCAGCTTTAACGTCTTTAATGGGTGCTGCTTGTCTCCTTATCAAGCTACTGTTGGCTCTAATCCTACAGCGGCCCCACATGCATCTGGTCATCACACCCACAATGTCAGGACATAGTACGAGCCTCCACTACCACCCAGGACCAGGACAGTCTAGTGGACCCCCAACTACCGAAACCTGTGCCCAGCAACTTACCAGCTGGGATACTAAAGACCAAAGGTAAATACCACCCATTAAAAAGGTATTTCATTGTTTGCAGGGGAACCAACTCTTGGCCAATGCTACCACTGGGACAAACAAGCTAAGTAATACTACCTCAAGGAAAAGCCTGTTCCTGTGGGTGGACTATCCCTTTACTCATTTACAGGCCTCACATATAGACTTTGAGGAGTAATCCCAGGGCCTTGGCAGCCAAGAGCTCCATAAACACCAAGAGACCCAGGGTTCAGGGAATAAGTGTGTTTTTCCTGCGTGGAGTTCAGGACCAGCAGCACCAACCCATCCTCTAATGTTATGGTTTTAATTACATCCTGTAGAGACGTCTTCCCAGCGCTGGCTTCTTAAGCTCTGCTGCTGGTTCCTCGCAGTATTATTGCAGCTCTTTACTACAGGTGCTTTTTGCAAAAGAGGCACGTCAGTTCAACAACACATTCTCAGTAGTCGCATAGCAACAGCAAGCAACCCTTGTCTAGCACCCCCCCCCCCCCCCACACACACACACACACACACACACACTTTATTCAGCAATACTAGCAAATAAAACGAGGAATAAGATTATTTGCTTGCTTTTAATACCGATGACCCTGAAACTCAACTTGCTCTACTGTACTGTATTGTGAGATGTTCTGGATGAGAGCGTCAATGTGTAGGTGGTGGGCAGACGCAGGACCAGAGGGATTTGAACTCACGCTTTGGCTATGTGGTAGTCGGAGGCGTTGAAGACATAGCCCCCGATGACCCACATGATGCCCTGGTCCACCACGGCCTTGTGGGAGCCCCTGGCCAGCCCGGCCTCGGCGTACTCCTCCCGGCTCCAGAAGGAGGAGTTGGCGGGCACTGAGACGGAGCAGTCAGGACCTGGGAGGGGAGGGGGAGGAGGAACCAGAGGGTCAGTCCACCATGTGAGGCAGCTTAGCGAAGTGGATTTATTTACACATATGAACCCCACATCAAGGGGCAAGCTCAGATAAAGAAACATTGTCGTGGCAATTTAAAGTTGCACTTTGCACAACTCTGAACTCTCAACTCTCAAATATCGCGAGAGTTGCTGCAGGAAGAGGACGTGGAAATGTGACAAAGGTGGTCTATGAAAGCAAGAGGGTTGACTTGTTGCAGGAAGAGGATGGTGGAAGCGTAAATCAGCGTTGGAGACGTGTGTTGGAGTATAGAAAGCGTAGTTTAGAGTATTTGTTTTTCCCAAAGATAAAAAAAACAACAACGGTTCGTTTTCGCGCATTTCCGAACTGTGCCAACAAAATGTTGAGGAAGACTTTCATAGAATACCTTTGTCAGGTTTCTACCGTCCTCTTCCTGCAACAAGTGAACCCTCTCGCTATAGACTACCTTTGTCCATCGTCCATTTCAGAGCGAGACTTCTCCTTGAGCTAGACTTTAGTTTTCTGGTTAAAAAAGGTCTATTTCTGTAGCGATCCTTTCAGTAATGTTGTCAGACACACGAATAACAATCTGAGCCTGTCAGTGGCAAAAACAAGCACTTTTAGTGGACGTACTTTGACCGCGCGCACTTGCCCCTACAGATTACGTTGCAGCCATTGAGCCCGTTCTGCGACTGCCGACTGAGCCAATCTACCAGAGCAATTCCGAAACTTTTTGGACCTATTTTGCGGTATAATAGGCGATTTTGTGGATATAGAGGCCAGGTTTAAAAATCCCGGAATTCTTCTTTAATGCTTGCAAGCAGGCACAATACCTTTCGCAACCAAGAGGGTTGATCCGGATAGAGAGCAAAGGCAGGTTACATCAGTCAAGCTTTATATACTTTTCTAATATGCCGAGTCATGCTCAGCCACATGACTAACACTATCTCTTACACAGTTCAAAGCAGTTTAATGAAGGCAAAGGAATCATACAGTGCACAGACACCAAGAGGAACAGGAGTACTTTCTATCATAGTTAGAACATTCTGGTCTAACTCCCTACGACTCGTCCTGCACTCCCAGGAACTGCTTGTGTCCTTGACATTCCCAACAAAACTGTCTTTCATATTATTGCAACAGTGGTTATAAACCTCCAGCTAATAATCATGGGAAAAGAGCAAACATATACTCCTCTCAGCTCAGTAGTTTTCCACTGGCTGTGACTATACTTATGCATACATTTTATTGCAGTTTATACTTCAAGCAAATTATAAGCACACTTACATTATTGTTTTCCACAACAAGGGACAAGCTCAGATAAAGAAACACAACAGCAGAAAGCAGCTTTGCATCTATATTAAAAGGAAATATGATTTTTCAAAGCCTCCTTTAATTTACTTTCATGACCCGGAGCTAGACAGGGAGTACAGGAGACCGGACCACCTGCTGTTTTCCATTAACTGGCCGACTAGCTGAACACCACGATCCATTATTGATTATGTCACCTATTAAATGCCCCCGAACTACGAAGGGGGAGCGAGAGGTTAGAGGACGACACCCACTTTCGGGGTGTTTCGGGGTCAACTTACCCTTTATGAGAGGGTACGATTGGCAGAAAAAAACACCAACACTGGACAGAGATATCGACCAGACACACAAGAGGTGGTGCTTTGGTGGCATTGTAACATGTAATCGGTAAGTTGAGCCAGTTTCACAAACAGTTAAACCTTGAGATAACTGAGATGCTGATGGTGCAAAACTCAGGAGCCATAATAAACTCACCATAATAAACCTTTATACATTGTGTATACGCTGCTTGCCCAAACTCGGCATCTATTGCAGCCCAAACGTCCTGGTAGGGGGATCCCTCTCTGAGTAGCCCCTCCCAAGGTTTCTCCCATTTTCACCCTATAAGGTTTTGTGGGAGTTTTTCCTCGTCCTCTGTGAGGGTCTAAGGCTGGGGGATGTCGTGTACTAACCATTTACTGTTTCACATGTTGGGCTCTGTGAAGCCCTTTGAGACTGGAACGGTGATTAAGGGCTGTACAAATAAATGTGATTTGATTTGATGAGTAACTCGAGACTAGGAAGGAGTTCATGGGTTATATACTAAATGCAAGCTGCAGAGTGACGGATCACTGGCTGAAGCTTTATTTGATACGATTTGATCGATTTACCTCTTCAACATTAAAACTTCTATCAGGATACTAACATGAAAACTATCGCTGCTTTGAGTGAAATGACTCTCTCCAGACGGCTGACCGGGCTGCCCACGTCTCCGGACCAGAACAATAACAGCAGCACAAACCGGAACCTGATCCTGAATACAAGGAAAGGATTCTGGGAAGTGGTTTGGATGGCTGGACAACAACTGGGAGTCAGATATGGAGAGCTTGACTTTGTTCCGAGTGGTCAACGGTCTTTTGAGTCAAGCAGTCAGGGGCCAGTTTGTTGATCTTGTTCGTCTATGCCCCCCCCCCCCAACGATGAGAGATGCCAGGACAAACAACTCTTTGAACCATAATACTTATCAGCCAATTAGCTGCATCGCTCCATCCTACAGCAGAACATGACAGGGCAAAAGGGCAATATGACAGGATGTTATTCGCCGGACGAGTTCCTCACCGCTCTTTGTACACAATGCAGAAGTGGCCATGTGACAGGAAGGGAAGTGATGTGATTCGCCGGGCCAAACAAGGTCACTCCTCTCACTCGACTACCTAGTCCACAATCTGACTCCGCTATCGCTAAACAAACAAACTCACGCATTTCCGTAAAGAAAACAAACGGCGCTCTAGCCTCCTTTAGAGACGTAATTTGCTGAAGGTTACTGTGAAAAAAGAGAGATTAAACGCGAGTCCGGCTACACAAACTCGGGCATCCATCTCGGCTCTCGCGCTGGCTGCTGTAGGGAACGAGTTCATTTGGAGGCTGGCGTGCACGGGGGTACACTAAGTGCGCTATTCTTCGGCTAAAACACCGTGACAGGGTAATAAAGGCTGAGATAACGCCGGTCCGTTCCTCGGCTCCCTCAGCCTCGGTAATTAGATCATGAGCACACTGAGCGGCGGATAGAACTGCAGTTAAATTAAGCCATTGTCTCTGCTTGTGGAAAGCGGCGCCGCGGAGCCGTTTAAGAACTAACAGAGCAGTTAGAGCGCCCAGATGGTCCCGTCTGAAAAAAGTGTGTGTGTGTGTACAGGAACAGGTCGTTAACCAATAGGAACGCTCGATATTAACGACCCATCCGGTGGTGATGGGCGAGCCGATCATGCAGAACGTTTACTAGAAGCATCTTGGCAGTAAGAGCATCTTAGTCAGTCCATTTGGTTACAGTAGAGCAGAGATGGATCCTGTGTGTGTGTGTGTGTGGGGGGGTAGGAGTCGCCTAGCAGCAGAGATGCAGGCTTGTACCTGAAAGGTCACAAGTTTGACTCCCTGACCCACCTGGGAACATTTGGAGGGATAGAGTGAGAGTAATGATCTCTCAGTGGCCGGACAGACTGGACATTTACTGGATATGTTCTTTATTTCTGCCTGGATAAGTAAAGTTTAAAACAGTTAGTAGGTATGTACTGATCCCAGTGCGGTGGTGGACACTGGGATAAACACCAGGCTACTATTAGACTACACTATTCCCATGTGACAAGTCACTTCATGACTCAGTAGAAACTTGATCTATTGTTAAATGTTAAACTAAAACATCATTCCTCTTCAGAGTTATGTTGTCGTTTTATTTTACGAGGTCAACGTAATAACACGGTGACTCAAACAGGCTTGGGGTTGTGAAGCATCACCGGCGGCGCCAACCCACCTTGCCATCCCGTCTTGCAGAGGCAGGTCTTGGCGCCGGCCTGGCAGCGGCCTCGCTCGGGGTAGCCGCAGTTGGCCAGGCAGTAGGGGATGTCGCAGGCCTCGCCCTTCCAGTTGGCCTCGCACTCGCAGTACACCGAACCCGTGGTGTTGCCCACGCGGCATTCCCCCCGACCCGAACAGTCATTGGGGCATGTGTTCACCCTAGGAGGGAGGGAGGGAGGGAGGGGGAGAAAAAGAGACAGAGAGGAATGAGAAAGTCTTCTGAATGAAACATCAGCTACACCTTCCTCAGAGTTACACCCCCTTGAGTGCATTCAGTGTCTCGGTTGTTGAGACAGGAAAGTGTTGTTAGTCCCGCCCTCCTCGCCCTCCATTGGTCAAGTTCACACCCCAACCCTTCGTCACGGCGTCGAGCCTGAGGCGAAGGTAACCGGCGTCCATAAAGCCTCCACTGGCCTTTTGGAAGCAGATGGCACCCGCAGCCAATCTGCAGTAGAAAAAGCGATGCTGGTCCGCCGCAGGTTGAGCTGCAGGTTGAGCTGCAGGTTGAGCTCCTCCTACCATTGTTGGTGGATCTGTTTGGACTGAAAGGCTCTACTCTACTCTACTCTACTCTACTGTTGAATCTATTCAATAATGCAAAAATTAACATTGGTGGTGGCAGCAGCTGGAACATGTCTTTCCAGTTTACATACTGCGGTGCTCTTCTAACACTACTGTGTCGAGCGCTCAACGTCCTCGGGGAGGCTCCCCGCTCTGCCTCATTAATAACTCGGCCTCCTCAAAAAAAACAACAAATGAGATTCTTCCAGAACATAGATCATTACTGACTCAGCTAGACGGTCGTATTAACACCGTTTTGCTCTTAAAAGTGAAATCATTTACAGACACGCCAACAACACTGGTAATGTTGCTCAACGCATCCATATCATACGCCTCGGTGTCGGTCCTCTCCTTCTGCACGTCTCATCACTTTCATCATCAACACTATTGTTTTCTGTTTCCTGCCGGCTTCCTTCAACTGAAACATGTCAGTTCATTTTGTTGCATCATGTTGCTTTTATTTTTTAATATGAGTTTATCTCCATTTTGTTTACAATCTGACCGAAAGCTAGACTTCTTGAACTCTGATCCCCCATCAGCCTTCAGCTGGAGGGTCAAATATCTTTTATTTATCTCTACATCTCCCCTGCATGGCGAACATCAATAAGGGAACCGGTCTATTTCCTGGACAGAACAAGAGTTTGTACTGTTCTGAGGGTAAACAAGCCGGTTTTCACTTCACAGTCTCAGGAAACTATTTTATTATCCATCAGAGCAAGAGAGCTAAGAGAGATGTGAGGCTATTTTCTTGGTAAAACCAGACCCCGACTCCCAAAGAAAAACATGTTTGTGAGAGAGACGGTGAAGACAAAGGAGCCTCGTCGCGCTTTCATGTTCCTCCGGCAGCCTGGCGGTTTGATGTCTCGGCTCCTCCGCCTCTCCCAGACACCAAAGACCGCCGGGGGCCCGGGGGCACTTCGCTTTCATCCCAGTCTCTGTTTTTCAGCCTAACTTCAATCCCGTTGCCATGGTGACGATACTAGAGGGAGGGGGGGGGTGCCCTTCGTATACGTTTGGGTGGGGGTCATGGTTAGTTAAACAGACTCCGCTTCAGTTTTTACCCTTTATGTTGAAAACCGCTCTGAGAACAGTGTTTTCAGTGCAAACCACCTGGCTCATCTATAGGTATGGTACAGTATCAGTACTGCTGCACCCATACGGAGTATATCATGGGTATAACACACCATCAGCACCCTTTCATTTCCCACTGTGACACATGGAGCTGATGTGCACTTTGCTGTAATGACGAGGTTCCTTCCAGCACCCTTTGAGAGTAAACTGGTACCAGATATGTCCGGTTGCCTTACCAGCACGCACCAAACTGCACAAAAACCTCCCGTACTGTGTCTGCGTGGTATGGTCAGATTACAGACTGCAGCAAACGGGTGGCAGCAGCTCAACGTTATCCTGTTGCTAACATGCTGTCAACGAGCCACGCCGGTGCAGGGCTGAAGGCGTCTATATGTGGGCACGTCATTTGGTATTTGGTGGATTTCTTTGGCCTCAAGCAGCTTGTTTATTTATGTAACCTGTCATCACCTGAAGTCAGAGACTCAGGCGGGGGGGTACACCTGGTTATACTTACTTCACAAAGCGATGCGTGCAGTTTTGATTCATGCATGAACTCCCAGATTGGGTCAACGCTTCGTCTTTCACTCCAAGCAGAGCAAAGCAAACAACTTGAAGGGCTTGAAAGGATTTCACGTCGGGGCGTCTTCGCTCACCTGTAGGAGATGTTGAAACCGGTCAGGTTGTAGGCGGCGTCGCTGAAGAAGTGCAGCAGGGCGTAGCCGGACTGGGACACCACCTCGGGAACCGTCTCGTTCCCGTAGCGCTCAGGGACGATCAAACCACTGACAAGAGACGAAACGGGTCAGACTGAAACTTCTCATAAATCATTAGCAGCAATATATATAGAAAACATGACTTTATATAAACAGGATATATATATGATGTCGTGGTCTGTGGACATCAGCCAGTCATCCATCCTCCCTGACCACAGCTACATAAAGACTCTGTAAAACCTGCAATGACATTTTATTGTCTTTGCTCAACATATTTAATCATTAAATTGTTAAATTATATTGTATTATGTTATATTGTAAAGTAATTCTTCATTTAAAGGCTTCATGCATCCCAGTCTGTGTGAATAGGTGTGGTGGTTTTAGTGTCACATGATCTAAAAGCTGTTTCAGGCTCTTTTCTACTCTCCTGGTTGAAACCCTGAATACTTGCAATTTTCTGGCATGAAAATTGTCAAATTTAAAGATATTGAATACCGGCAGAAAATAACGGCTGTCGGCGACTTCAGTCTAACAATATCGGTTTCATCCTTCAAAAACTCACTAAATGGAAAATTCCACCGTGGGATAGTCTTACAGTGTGATATCATCAGCCTGTGAAGCTCAACACATCCCTGTGGGTGATTTGGTGATGTCATTTTCTTTCTAGTTGAACCCACTTTTCCCTCGTCCTGCCTCATCCACTTCCACCTCAGTTAGTGATTTGCTTTTCCTAGAATGCCGTTGGACAACCCTCAGAGAACAGGCGTGAACTTGTTCCATTCAGCTGCGGGTTGTACATGACCGGTTGGTATTGAATGATGGGTGTCGGATACCGTGTGGGTACTCGTTCTTCCACCTCCAATAACTAAAGTAAAAGCAAGTTACTGGAAGAGGAAGAACCATTTAAAACCACTTTTTTCCAATACTTGTCTCATAGTCTCATGATGTGAAACCTACACCAAATCCACAGGAGACCTACACACCTATGGCATGGCTACGTGAGACTATATCACAAGTGGAACTCCAAAAATCAAGGTATGTTCTCATTCAGGAAGTCCAATCCACCTGAAGCCGAACCCGCGGCAGACCTACCTGAAGGCGGCGAGGAGGGGGGCGTAGATGGAGTCCCCGTCGTACACGTAGAGGTGGTCCCAACTGCACTCGGTGGCGAAGTGGTTGAACCGCAGTCGGAGTACGGTGTTGGGCCTGCGAGGGACGCAGAAGGAGACCTGTGTTACCATGACGCCAGTAACATCCCAAACATCAGCAGCTTGACGGCATTCAGACAGAAAGAGACGCATCCCGAGAATAGAGTGCTGCAGGAATGAGTCCTAAAACCAGGAAATGAGTCAGCATGTTAGCACTTCTGGTGCCCTCGTCTCGAAAGTCTATGGGTTTTTTTAATGTGTTTTTGGATGGATTTTTAGATGCCTGAAATAAGGTCTGTGGTTAACACAAGCTTAAGAGGTTTTCACGTTTTGTTCTACGACATAAAATACGTCAGTAAATACCCCCTCATGAATTTTGAAGTTTTTACATGTCTTAAAAAAGGCGGTTGCTAACAAGTGGCTAAATGAGACTACAGAGGTTGTCGGGGACATTGAACGCATCACGCCGAACACGGTAACTCATCTACTCACTAGTCCTCCTTTACAGCCTCTAGTTGTGTTTCTACTCTTCCAAACTATTCTAACTCAAACTTTCCAACTTGTAGATTTATCAATTTATAGTATTTTTAGTATTTTTAGTGGTGGTGACGTTGAAGTCATGTGACCGTGGTGTAGTTCGTTAGCCTAACGTTAGCTTTTTACTTCTGGTGATTGAATTTACGCTTCAAAAATCATAAAAGTGGTGTTCATTTGTGAAGATTATCTTGCTGAACAAAATGTGTAAGTGTCATAAACTTCTGTTTGCCACAGATCTAATCCAATGGAAAAATCCCATTGGCTTTTTGTGGAGGGAACCAGGGCGATACTAACTTCCGGGTTGGCCTACAAACATACATCATCCCTGCACCTGACAGGACCACCTCAGTCTCTAGCTCATCCCCTCTGATAGGACAGATGCTCTAGGTTGTGTTTCTTCATTACTCTGCTTCTTTACTTCATCACTGTGCAAGATGACTCAGCTGGACTTCACTGTAGGTCAGCGGCTCAGTGTTTATACAGCGAGGGAACACTGGCTTATCTGTCTGTTCGCTGCAGACAGTCGTGAGATTCCTGACTAGAAACCGTCTCACCACTTCTAAATTGGGTTAACGTTGCAAAATCAAATTAGAAAAAAATAAATAAAAAAAGTAGTGGAGGGGGAAACTGTGTCTTCCGTGATGAGGACAGGAAATGTTATGAATGGTCATATTTTTCCACTTGCATTTATTTTTTCCTAGACAAAAGTGGCTGATTGGGGGATGGCGGCAGCGTAACGGATAGATTAGAGAGACGGGCTTGTGACCGGAAGATTAACGGGTCGAATCCGAGGACTGGATAAGATTTGGACTGGGAAAGTGAACAAGCAGCGCCCTGTCCTCTTTAAAAACCTCCCGCTGAGGTCTCCTTGAGCAAGGCATCTAACTGCTCCCATGTAAGTGAATGAAAGAGAAGCAGAGGCATGCTCAGCAAAACCGTTCGCTGGATATTGTGAGTTTATAACGTCTGCTATCGGGACAGACGGGCATTTAGCATTTTGTTTTACAACCACTATCTCCATTACGTCTCGTCTCTCAACGCCGTCGGCCCGGCGAGTCACTTAGCCCACTCCAGACGGACGCAGCACACTTCACTACAGAGCGTCTTCAGTCCTCCAGTCTGTCAGCGTTTATTAAATCAGATGGTTTTTCCCCCTTTTTAATGCGTCCTTGTGATTCCGATAGCAAACCGTGCACGTGTCACCGCATTAACTCCCTCTTAGGAACGCGCCGAGATCTCAAGACTGAGCATAAATGCGCCACCGGCATGTAATATATGTTGGGTGGCCTGGTAATTAGAGAGCAAGTAACAGGAAGGTCAAAGGTTCAATCCCCCTGCGACAGCCACTCGAGACCCCCTGAACCCCGAGCTGCCGGCTCCCGGTAAATCTCTCTGAACCGGAGCGCTGGCTCGATGCCGAAAAAATGCAGATGTAATCAGACAGTTTATGGTTTCAATGAGCCGGCAGTCCGAGAGATGAAGAGTGATCGCTGCTCCCGATCGATGCTCTGTGGAGTGGTTACGCTGACTGAAGACAACACAGGAAGGATATTGAATTTCTCACGGTTACTTTTCAATTCGTTTTCATCATCCAGTTCTGGATACTGGAGATATTTCTCCTTCCGGATCCCTCTGAAGGAAACGATCATCACGACCACCTTCGTCATATTCAGCTGCAGCACCAATTATCACAATGCATCTTTCCGCTGTGTCGAGGTTCAAATAGTAACTGCAAATACTTGTTATGGTTTGTTTTGGCTCCTTGGATGCCAGATGTGCAGCGTTTGAGTCCCAGAAACTACAGGAAACTATTTGAAAGTCAATTTAAAAATCGATTTTCTGCGATTGATAACGTGCCTGACGCCATCTGAAGCGTCCCGATGCGGTACACCCCTCCCACCTGACACCACGCACTGCAAAACAAACAAATGAATAGAAAATAGTCCTGATGTTGTTTACGGCGGCTGCACACTCAAAAGATCTAGTGAACTAATGGAGGAACCTCGTTACTGTCACAACCAATTTTCAAGTCAGTCAAGAAAGCCTCAGGATCGCCGTGGAGCGGACTAACTGAAACCGAATCCTGTCCAAATCCGGCGTTACATCCGCCTATCTGGTCTATCTGCTGATCGACTTACTGTCCCTCGATGAGCCAGGTGCACTTGGTCTTGTACTTGTAGTTTCCCGGTCCGTCGGTCAGATACCCCGAGGGCCCCGTCAGCCTGGCAGGGAGAGGAGAGGAGGTTCAGGGTTACAAATGAAGAGATAATACAGCAACATTATACAGCAAAAATATCAAAACTGGTGTTCTCTACTGACTCTGGGTGTGATGGGACAGATATGAGGTGCAGCACTGAATCACCCAGTAAAGGAGGTCATCAAGAGGTCATCAAGAGGTTTAAAACTATGACGAACACGTGCTCTGTTTGAAAAGCGTCTTTCAAAATATTGTTTGAAATTAACAATGTACCAGCAGAGTAAAGAGAGAGGAGACCAGACCAGGAGAAAACACAAGAGCTGGCATAGCAACACACAAAGCCCCACTAGCCCCCCTCACACTGCTAATTGCTTAATTGAAAATGAATTCCAATTAATGTTCCGTTTCAATTGATTGCTGATTGCCTGAAGGTGCATTAAGTAATCAAAGACTTTCATCAAACTCCATTGAGCACCAGCAGGAACACTGACAGGTCTCTAACGAGCCAATTAGAGCAGAGATCCAGCAGAGTCACGATGCTAACGACTGAAATAACACTGATACAATACTGATACAACACTGATACAACACTGATAGACTACTGATAGACTACTGATATAATACTGATATAATACTGATAGACTACTGATATAATACTGCATGATTGAGGATCTGGTTGTCTGTATGTTTTAGGTATTGATTAACAGAATCCAGGTGACAACTATTTTTCAAAATGGCTTCATAAGGTTTTGGAATGAAACCACACCAGTCACCACCTGTAATGTTTTCTCACCAGTCAGCAGACCAGCCAGTTAAACACTAACCGTGTCAACCTCCTGGTTTCTGGTTGAGCCAACGGCACCATATGACCGTTGAGGGGTTGAGAATGATTAAACCTCACAGCAAATTATTACCCAAGGCCGTCCGATACCACGGCGGCATCCGCAAACACTGTAATGGCACAGCTTGGTGCCCAGCCTGTTATTGCCCGATCAATTGCAGCTTGATGACACGGCAGGCAAGCCAGAAGTGAATTACACAGGGGATACTTACATGCAGTCAGTGATTGTGTCATTATCTAGCTCGGTCTCAGGGTGCAGCGCTACACACCCAGCTGCAGGCTTGTTCCAAAACAGTCTCTCAGCAACATTTCACAATAAAAGTCTGCTGAGAAAGGGTGGAGAGGACTCACTGCAGAACCTGAACAACAAAGTGCTGCACACCTGAAGCGGTTCTAGTCAATATTTGAGTTTCCTTATGTATTTAATAAAACTTATTGTTATTGAATCAAGCGGTTGCAAATGTGCAGCAGCTTCTTGTTGTTCAAGACTCCAGCCCTGCTCAGCCCGACGTGCAGGCCGACAGCCCCAGCTGTGTGGGCTGGGCGGCTCAAGGTCCAAGGCCAAGGGTGTTGTTAAGTTAACAACAACTTTACGGGCCAAAAATACGATGCTCTATCACAACAACACTCCTGTGCCCTCTCCACCAGGTCAAGTCCATCACACACGTAGTCTGAACGTCTTTAAGGAAAATAAAGTTTCACTCCAAAATTTGACATTAAATTTGGTTTTGTATTGACAAGTCAAAAAAAATGATGACACTTTTACACTTTAGCTCCTGAATAGAGGTTGAGCTGTGTTTTTCTCCCAAAATGGATATTAACTCTTCAAATAAATGATTTCTCAGAAGACGGATTCACTTCTCGCCCCGAGGAACCAAACAAACCAACAAACAAACAAACAAACAAACAAACATGAGTCAGAATATCACTGGCTCAGTGTTTGGACGGGGGAAGTGTTTTTTGTAGAGGAGCTCCTTGTTCAGGTCTCAGCCGTTAGCTAACCGGCACACTAGCGCCGTAATTACAGCGTGCACACTGCTAATACAGCCGGGGCCTGTGGGGAGTCTTAGCGCTCGCAGCTAGCAGACAAACAGGCCTGCCTCAGAGGACGGGAGGCTCTGGACTCACTCGGTGAAAAACTCGACACACACACACACTCAACACACATCTCCCTCATTTCATTAGCCGGCTGCAATACAAGTCAGGACAGACGACAGTATGTTGAGTGTATTTCTGTGTTCGTTCAGCGGTGTTGCTCCACATTTCTGCTGAAGGAAATGTCACATTCAAATAAAACTAGGCAGTTAAATTTCCCTATAAAATACAAAATAATGATGATCCATTTTCATATACCTCAACGTCTGTTAGGCTACAGCCAGTTGATAGAACATCACAGTCAGACCCACTTCAACCTGCAGACAGTTCATTAACACCCGCGGTCAGGTAGGTCTTTCCTGGGAAACATTCTCTGCCGTTTCCAGCAGCAGCAATAGCGGTTTTATTTGGAATCAACAGAAGAAGAACTGGGTAGTTAGCATGAGCAGCGATAGCCACCGTGGCTGAACAGACAAAGAAAAGAGCGCCACCTACAGGAACTCAAACTCCATCAACAGAAAATCCAAGGAGAAAGACACCACAGTGAAGAACACCACAGTGCGGAACACCACAGTGAGGAACACCACAGTGAAGAACACCACAGTGAGGAACACCACAGTGAGGAACACCACAGTGAAGAACACCACAGTGAGGAACACCACAGTGAGGAACACTACAGTGAGGAACACCACAGTGAAGAACACCACAGTGAGGAACACCACAGTGAGGAACACCACAGTGAAGAACACCACAGTGAGGAACACCACAGTGAGGAACACCACAGTGAAGAACACCACAGTGAAGAACACCACAGTGAGGCTGAGAGACAAAGATGGAGACTAGATTCTGCAATCTGCACTGGGAACTGAGACCGAAACAGGAACTGATATTATTGTGAACTTTAGTGGTTCGATCAGATCCTACTAAGTGTCTCGTTCAACTGAAGATGCCAAAAAAAAACAACAACAAGCTGACAGGTATCTGAACTGCCATCACCAGACACACATCCACACAGCAGGACCTCCACCGTGACACCCAGCGGTGCCAGCGGTGTCGCGGCAGCAGCGCCAATCAGTGTGAAAATGGCAAAGCGGTGCAGCAGCATGAGAGCAAAGCAAACACAATCTCTCACTCAGCGGCGACAGGAGGCTTGTTAGGTGACAATATTAGACTAGGAGGAACGAGAGCATGCCTAGACACAGAGTAAACACTACAGTGACTACTTCCCCATCAGGACATCTCTATACATGGCTGTTCCACGTCTACCTATGGCATGGCACCAACACCGCCACAGGTAGGGGGTCCAAAAAGATACTGAACATAGTAGAAGAGATGCATGCAGTAAGCTTAACGTGGCTGAGTCAACATGCAGCATTCAGACAAGTGAAGTTCCTCAGCGACAGCCACGGAGGACTGTGGACCAAACATGGCTGTCAATCAGCAAAGGCTGTAAAGGCTCCAAAACATGTTACAAGTCATTCAAATATCATCCATAATATCTCCCTCGGTAGTTAAAGTTGCACTGGGCGTGGTTTTATGTCAAAATACACCCGTCTTATCAGCCTAAATAAAGTGTGGTTGCAATAGAGGAGAGCATCAGTCAGGACGCCGTAGATTCACCCAAATACAATTCTGGTTTCAGGGTGTGAACACAGGAAGTGAAGTGAAGCTTAAAGAGTGAAATAGGAACCGCCTCCTAAACATCAACGTTAGATCTCTCATCCTTTTGGTATCCGTTACACGATTTCTGCGTATTAAAGTTCAAATTTCTCAAACTATTACCTCCCGCTGCCATGTGGGGCCACCAGAGTGTGAAACTGACAGCTGTCAGCACTTCCTGTCTGCAATCTGCCACTGAAAATCCCCAAACTCCATCTACAGCTCTGGGTTGATGTGTTAATTAAGGGATGGGAGAGACCAAGCTAACAGGAAGCTGGAAAAAAAAACCAGCACTGGCGACTTTCAGTCTCTGTAGAGGGCTGGCAGCCTCTGCAGGGACGAGAAGACGGCCTTCAGAAACCACCGGGGTTGCAGAGATGGATGTGGACTGATGTGTGGACTAGGACTGATGCCGTGTCCACGCAAGGACAGGAGACACATTTTTGTCCACAGGCACACAATGGCTGGTTCTTCGCCAAACTCACCAGCTGCTGCGACTATTTTACAAGCCAACGACATTTTTAGAACAGAATAGACCGGCTGGTTCTCGCCACAGGGGACGGCGGCAGGAGACGGCAACAATCAGCAACATCTACCGGCATTCGGTCGGCGACTGGTGTTAATTTCACGCCAAGCATCGGGAGAACGGACTCATAAAACCGGCGTAAGCGATCTACAGCGTGGCCTTCAGCCGAAGACCCGCCGATCAGGTCGATTCATTACTCGGCATTAACTGTGTTATGAAATCATGGGAGTTACGGTCGGTTCTGGGAAACGAACAAGCGCCAGAGTGGCTGGCACCGGGTCTAGTACGTGACAAAGACAAGGCATTTATTCACACTGAACGCTGGCCCACACCCCCATCCCGCTAAAAACAAACCAAACCAGGCGGTGACGCCGGGAAACAAACCGTCTTCTGTCTTGTTGCAGCGAGAACGTAATCGAAGTGGGAAATGTGTCGCTGCGGTTCGGTCCCACAGCGACACCGATCAAAGTGATGAACAACAACAGCTATCGGGCCCAACAGCAGCTTTTCAAATAGGCGCCGTAACCGTAACTGCCGGGTCGACTATTTCTGGCAGAAATGTTAAGAGGCTGAATCGGTGAAGCGCGGCACCGACACCGCCGGGGTTAGCAGTGCACATTCCTGCACAATACTGCAACGGCACCGCGAGGCCGTTGGAGAACAGACTCCATTTGGTGGATGGTTGTAAGCTACGTTACGCTAAATAAACAGGAATAACTTTTTTTTCCCAGAATGCCTTACAGTACCATGAGAGCATGCATTGTTTGCGTGGGAGGTCGTGGAGGGAAGTGAAACCTGAACCCAGCCAGTGTTATTATATTACCATGCTCTACCCATCGATTGGGTCAATGCCTTCCTCTACCCACTGAACTACACTGGGGAACTTCCTGGTTGAGATGCCATAACCCCCCCCCCCCTGTCATGTCGATGTCGTGGTCTGTGGAGCTCCTTTGGCCCTCATGGTTAGCCATGACTCCATCTTGGCACTCCTTGGCAGCGTACAACCCCGGCACAGAAAGACGCTCTTCACTTTCAACCGGTCTTGTATGGCAGCATTGTCTGTATGCTAAACACAGCCTCCGACCACGGGGCTCACCCCCCCGACCTCACCCCCCCGACCTCACCCCCCCCCCCTCACCCCCCCACCCCCCAAACACAACAACTATCGGCCCTTTGACCGCAAAAGAAAACAACGCTGCTCTGATTTGAAATCTGGGATCACAGAGTGGTGAGTTTAGCGTTGCGTTCAATGTCAATTAGCCTAACGGGGTGCGGTAAGGAGGACCTCTGCTGCGTTGACAACGTGGCGTTGCAGCGCAGGAGTGTTGAGGCTTAAGCCTGTAAACGTTATAGGCTAATGCCCTGCTATGTTATTAGCAGGGGGCTCGGACAACCACTCCTCCAGACACAACAGATTACCACCAGCAGAGCAGGAAGACTGGGTGCCATTTACCATCAATACGACAGACCAATGAAATGATGACCTGTCACGGCGGCTGGTACTTCCTGAATCTGACCAATCAGACCTCAACGGGACCTTTTACCTTTAGTGGACAGTAGACAAACCGATCAGCCGAACTGCATCAGGATGCGGCTGCTGGTGATTTCACACACCTGATAAAAAGTCTTTTCCACTTCATTGTGTTCTGGTTTCTTTTCTCCTCACCACAACGACGACAACCCATTTCATTCAGAGAGCACTCAACGCTGCCACTCTGAAACATTAGGAGCCGAGCAGCATCCAGACCTCCAGTCTACCTCTTCAGACAGGGCCAGTAATTGGCTGCACTAATGGGCTTCAACGGGAGTGTAAATAGTCCTGACTGCCCCCCCCCCCCCTCTTCTTGACCAAGCCTCCCGCTTCGCTTCATGACCTGGCTGACCGGCGCTGAGACAGCAGGACGGAGCGATGACAAGATAAAGGACAAAACGCCCTGAATCTCCTAAAAGACTGAGGCCCGGCTACAGGCTGCACCCTGACGGACGCTTAGCTGCACAGACATGCTAGCTCATCACAATGTTGGAACAAGATCAGCTGCTAACAAACAAAACACAAAAAAAAAAAAGCTGAAAAATACAGATATTAAATTCCCTCTTGGGCTGAAAGACGGCTCATCGATCGACGGTGTGCTGCAAGACCGAACCTGAATGATGAAATAGCTTCACACAGCGATGTTGATTTGTACCGTTAGAGGAATCATCACTGATTTCATCTCAATAAAGACGTCGTATTTACTGCTGACACATCAACAGGCCCAGGCCCTGAATGCTCTCATCAATAGACGCCAGTACACAGAATCTGATGTCACTTCCCCTTTCCCTGTTAATCTACACAGAAACCTGGATGTGGGTTCAGAGGGGTGGGAGGTGGGAGGTGGGAGGAGAGGGGAGGGGTGGGGGAGAGCCGGGATGTCATTGGTTCCATCAAGTGGCCACCTCGCTTCCACCTCTCACATGTTTCAATGAATAAGGCCGACAATACTCCCAGAATGCTCAGCAGTAAACTGTACGGGTGCTTTCCAGGTTTCTCATATTGAACATGAGCTGTCTTGGTGCTAGCGTATCACAGATATCTGAAGGCTCCGCTGGCTCAAACGGTGTCCAGGTCAGGTCAGGTCAGGTCTCGAGCCCCTACTAAAGCCCCTCTGGAGGGCACCCTCCTCCTCCACGCCCCCTGCTGGGATCCGGAGCAACAAGCACCCCTGCTCCTCTTCAGCAGAGAGGACATTGCCAACTTGTCCTCTTCTCCTCTCTGAGCTCATCATGTGTCCTGGCCTAACGCAATTTATTGTGGAAAGCAACGGCCAAAACCTGATCGGGCAATTTGAGAGCAGTGAAAGTGAAGGACTCATACGAAGCCCTGCCATCTTAGAGGATATTGATCCAGCAGTATCGGCCAATTTAGGAACAAATGAGTAAAGTCTTGTGTACAAAACTGGAATGATGCCACTTGGAAAAGACAGGCGGTCCACTGCCTCAGCTGGGTGACTGATTGACAGGTCAGTGTGACGGATCATAAACACAGGCAGTGGAGCCCAGTCTGGGTGAACTGTGAGCCCCCACGCACGCACGCACACACGCACACACGCACGCACGCACACACACACACACACACACAAAGTTAGATGTCTGCATTTGAAATCTGAAATAACTGCGTTCATTTCCCCGCCGTGGCCTTGGGGTAGTGATAGCAGACGGTCGCTGATACGAGCCTCAGGTTGTGTGCACAGCTCTGCATCTCTAGACTGACAATCTGGACGGTGAGCGAGCGATGACTTGGCACCGAACAACCATAACGGGGCACCGGATACCAAACCGATCTGACAGAGAGAAGCGGCTTTATTCCGCCGGTGTGTTTACTGTACCTGAATCGCCCTCCGCAGTGCTGGCATTGGTCCCCGACCCAGCCTGGGAAGCACACACAGTTGCCAGTAGCGGCGTTGCACTGCCCGTTCATACAAGGTTTGTCGCATTCCTTCGCCCCGGTGGAACCGGGCAGCCCGGAGAGCAGCCCGATCACCGAGAGCAGCAGCGCCGTTTTCAGCATCGAACCGCGGGGGCTCGCCTCCGCGACACCGCAGCTCAGGCTCCGGCTCCGGTCAAAGCCCGAGCAGGCCCGCCGTGTCGCCCCGTCCATTCTCTCACAAAAGATGGCTGCTTGAGTCGGTCGCTCCGCTACTTCGGGGGCCAGAAACCCAACGCGCCGGCCGGTTATGAAGCTCCGCTGTTTGCCGGAAGGTACCCGGTAACTGTGGCTATAACGTACGCTCTCTTTGTGTTGTGACAGGTCGTAGTCGGTTACTTGGTTTACATCTTTCCGGTGGCTACGATTCCCACCGCCGCACCGAGCCGCATATTGACATCCGGAAGTGACGTAGTGGCAACGGAAATGCGCAGCGACTGGTAGATGAAGCGCGGAGGGCTTAAAAATGATCACATTTACCTGCAACCACCTAATGAAAATCACGTTAATCTTCCGATAATCTTCCTAGAGGGTCGTGTGTCGTACTTTATGGTATTTTTGTCCCCTATAGTAATCCTGTAGTATTCCTATAATATTGCTATAGTGACGTAAAGTGTGTGTGTGTTTCTCAATGTGAGTTTGTAGTGATCTTATCGTACTTTGTGTTATTGTTTTTATGTCCTGTGGTTTCAGTTTTATTCGTTCACAATGCGCCTCTGGTATCAATAGAGAGTCTATCATGACCTCATCTTATTTTATGGTGGTAGATCTCCTAGATTACCTGCTGCATGATGTCCAACTGTGTGCGGGGCATAAACTTTACAGGCTGATCAATCTTTATTACATAGTATAGTAATAAAATATGAAAATATAGTCTTTGAAAGGAAAGTTCTCTGGAACCAATAACAAACTACTTTGTTATTGGTGGTTATTTCCCTTATGATGATCACCAACCTGGGGGTCAGAGGTCACTCTCTCAGTACTACTGCAACCCAACACCGGCCCACAGACTGCACACCAAGGACACAAAACTGTACAAATGTTATAGAACAGTTTATTAAATTTAGACTTGTAAGAAGTCATCATATTCCAATGCGCTCCATCGCATGAAGCGCATTCATAATATCACCAACCCAAAACGGATTGATCGCGGCATTAAACATAAATAAAACAAATAAACATATTTACAATTCAACATGGACAGAGGATGGGTTGTGCACAGGAACACACACGGCTACACCTCCAGGGAGACGCGTCAGAGAACGGGAATCTGAACTTTGAACTGAACCATCCCCCGAGGAGAGAAACCAGGCGAGGGAGTGGAAAGAGGTCAAACACAATTTAACGATGCATGAACAAACTAAAATCACTTTTCTCGGTCTGAGTGAAACAGAAGATCTAGACTCTTAAATCCAGATAATACAGTATTATCGCTGATGCTGATATCTAGTAGGGGACTTCAGGTGTTGGAGGGTCGCCTTGTTTCCCCGCACAAAATCATTCATAGGAAAGTCTTTATGCCATAATTCACTCAGGAAGAGTTCAGTTACAAAATGCTGTTTATCCATTTGGGGGGATTTGAAGTTACTGTCCTTTAAAAAGTCAGTATTTGTTATATTTTTGTGCCAATAATAATTTTGTAAAAGCATAGTGTCATTTTTCCCCAAATGGTGGATCCGTCATTTTGGAACGAAACTCTTCCATCACATCTTTGTTACGGTGAGAATACGGTCCGTGTGCTGGTTTCACAAGGATGACTCATCTACAATGGGCTGACTGGATGGGATGAACAAACAAACTTCCTGCATCAGTGACAGTCAAGACCTTACAGTAATCAAAAAACCCTGCAGAATAATCCAAAACCGCCGTTATCGAAAAAGGATCCTTAGAAAAGTACAATCATTGTAAGCACATTACAATTAGCAGTGTGTGTGTGTGTGTGTGTGTAGTTACAGACGGGTCATGAGACTCCCAGAACCCGTACTGCACACATCCAGGGGATAAAACGATGCTTGTGCAGATCACATGACCAACATGTGTAGCAGTCAGATCCCGGTCCGGGGGGGGTGACATAGCGTTTGCAGATAATTCTTCATGTTTGTTGTGCTTCACTTGGGAGCACCAGACGGGTGGGGTTTTTACCGCATCATTTCAGGTGGTGTCAGGTACGTTGTCTTTCTAATGGCGCTCGTATCGTCCAACACCCACCGATCTGGCGGTCCAAGCGTGTTCAAACAAACGCTGAGAATCATTTACAACCACTACGGTCTCCGGTGGGGAGAGGCGACCTCGTCCTCCGTCCCCGGAGATCACACGCCAACATTCAGCTATCTAGAAATCGCAGTTATTGTCTCATTGGTTCCTCCTCCCACAGTATGTCACACTATCGTACAGCAGCCTCATGACAAAGCCATTTACAAAGCAATGGCGCCTTAAGTTATGTACAGGTTTGATCAAACGGAGGCATATAAAGAAAGATTTTTTCCCTTCATCTATGTACAGAAAGCGAAGGGGAGGTGTTGGAAAACCGCCGAGCACCTCAAGCCGTGGTCGCTTTGCAAATGTACACGCAGGCAAAACTGCGTCCAAGTACTGGCTTTTAAATAAACTCACTCACCCCCTTCAGTTTCCTATCAGGTACATGCAAAAGAAGACATTCATTCAGAGGGAGACCAGGGTCCCCGTTCTAAAGGCAAATCATATCTGATCGACTGTATTCATACACTTTGTTCTACCAATACATCACCTGCTCTCCTTTAGAAAAACATAGAAAAAAAGACTGTCTTTTTTGGTCTCCCAAAACAGGCATATTGGGTGTTACAACACCAGTTAGTGCTTGTACCAGTGATCAGTACTCGTCACTAGTAGATAGGGATGGTCAAGTGTCAAAGGCCCCTTTGGAGTGTCCTCTTGGTTTTGATACCTGAGGTGTAGTGTGAGTGAGCGAACACTGGCTGAATGACGTGCTGCGATCAGACGTGGCTCAAATACGACTTGAAAACATTCCCAGCATTTCCGTTAACGTTCGCGGGGTACCAGATGCGTTGGGGTTCGCTATATGACACGGAGGAGAATGCCCAAAAGTTCAGACGATCACAGGCAAGCACTTCACAGTCAGTTTAGGACGCAACTCTGTGAATGGCAGCTTATTGAACACCAGCGATCTGGTCCCATTTAAAACACTGGGGATTATTTTCAGACTATTTGAGCCAAATCCGGTTTGTCGCTTTTTCAATATTTTTCAACTGGATGCGTGTGGTTAAACTGGGATACTTGGGCAGCATACTGGTGTGAATATGTCGGCACATATGCAAGTAGAAGAAATCTACAGGATTTTGTCTCGCAGCACAAACGTCACCGAGACAAATTCCTGCACATTTAATGCACTTGGCCTTTAAAGTGATTCTGATTGGAGGACGAGTGTCAGCTGGGATGTGATGGCAGGGGGCTGAGTTGTTTCTCTTAGGCAGTAGACCAGCGTGGGAATGGACAGGGGGATTGTGGGAAGGTTGTATTGCGTCATCGGATCTTCAGGTAGCTGCCGACTGGCGTGAGGGGCGGCCCATGGACGAGGCGCTGTAGGTGCGGGAGCGCTGCCTCAGGGCCAGTCGGCAAGGCAGCTCCAGCTCCTGGAAGAGGGGAGTCTCCGTGATCTCGGCCGCCTCGGGGCGCTCGCTGGGGCACCGGGACAGCATGCTGCGCACCATACCCAGCTACACACACACACACACAGAGAAAACACACTGATGTCTTAGTAATGGCGCTGTAACATCATCATCCATTACAAATGATTTGATTTACTTAACTACACACACACACACACACACACACACACACACACACACACACACGGCGAGGGTATTTACAGATTATGTTATGGGATTAAGGTAATCTGATTACAAAGAAACTGCTCAACACAGTAATGGAACCAAACACAAAACTGAGTGGTTTTAATTGACGTGTCTCTTTGAAGCAGGGAAGGAGAAGCATCGATTGATTATGGATGATTTGATTTTGATGGTCAGAAAAACTACCTTCACATTTTGAAATAATCCATAATAGTTGTAGATGATGATAGTGGAACAAATCGGAGCAAATTCTATTGATTTTGTCAACAAGATAATCCAAATGTCACTCAGGGTAATCTGATCAGATCACTGAGTTTGAGTCACCAAGTGGATCATGTTATTAATCTGACAGATTACATTTTGAAAGTGAGACTCCCTTCCTCTCGCAGTAAGAGAACTATTTTATCTGCCGTTGGGAGAGTTCCCGTCCTCGTCCACTAGATGGCAGCAGGCGGCCACTCACCTCCTGGACGTTGTTTCTGGAGAAAACCTCGGGGAACTGGAGCGCCCGCACCTCCGTCAGCGTCTGCAACAGAGGATGTAAACACCTTTCAGTGGAACAGGGCTAATAATTAATCAGGCCCTTTGTTACCGAGACAAAGACTGCACGGGAAAACAAGGACTGTGTGTGTGTGTGTGTGTGTTTTTATCAATGAGTGCACTGACTTGTAAAACGACGATCTAAAGTGATAATGATGTATGCTTAATAACGATAATCTGTTTGACTGTTTGCCAAACAGAATTAGAAGAACTTCACACACAAAACACATCAAATGAATGAAGACAGAAAGATAAAGAGCCCAGAGCCATCTTTACATTAGTTGATCAATAAGCAGTTCTGAGTTCCAGATTAACTACAAGAGGTGAACGGTTGGTCTCCATCAGGGCCACAACCTGAAGAGCTCAGGCTAAATCACTATCAGCTCTTAAATTACTTCTTAACTCTTTCATAATTCTGCTTTTATGTGATGAGTTCTTATTAATTGTCCTTGATATAATTTTTATGCATTACTTTTATTTCTTGCTTTGTTTACATTACCTTTTGCTATATAAATAAAGATTATCATCATTATTATTATTATTATTATAATAATTATTATAAATAATAATTATTTTATCATTATTTCTGTATTATTATTATCATTATGTTTGTATTATTATTTTTGTTATTATTATTATTTTTGTTATTTTATTATTATTATTATTATTATTATTATTATATTATATATATAAATAACAGATAAATTGTCTGAAATTACAGTATTATTAGTATTTGGCAGAGCAGAGTTACAGGGTAATTTAGTGCTGAATAAGAAAGAAAATGAAGTAAAGCTCAGAGATGAAACTCCATTTGGTTTGTGTTGATGTGTTCACTCACCCGGACTCTCTCCATCTGGGTCCTGAAGGGACAGAGCAGCTCGAACAGGATCAGACCCAGAGAGTAGATGTCCACTTTGTGAGAGTAGGAGTTTCCAGACAGCTGACACACAAACACAAAGAGAGAGATATTAAAGTTGTGTTTTTTTATCCAGTCTCCATGTGCTCAGTGTTATGTGTGTATTCTCCATCAACTCTCCATCTCTTACCTGCTCTGGGCTCATGTAGAGCTTGGTGCCGACCTGGCCGGTGTGCCGGGTCAGGGCCGGCATGGGCGTCAGAGCACCCGGCTCCTCGTCGTCCTCCTCCTGGTCCATGGCCGTCACCAGGCCGAAGTCTCCCACCTTCACCACGTCGTCCATGGTGAAGAAGATGTTGGAGGGCTGGAGGACAGAGGACGGGCGGTTACGCAACATCTACCGAGACACCGACACCGTTGACATCATCAACTGGTAACTACACACAGTAACCCGTGAGATGTCTCGTTTGGTGATCAAGATGAGATTAGCTTAACCCGATCACTGATCCTGGATCAGCGTGGTCAGAAGAGTAGCACCGTGATGGGAAGGTAAAGGGAGCAGACGTTGGTGTTTTTATACTCTAATTGTTTTAACATGGCAAACAAAAAACACCAAGAGATGCTTTGTGTTATTTGTGTTCTCATGGGAGTCTTTAAGCTAACTAAGCTAAAGGTGGACAACACGTGGTGGACTGTCTGGCGGTTGTCATGTTTTCAGCTATTTGACTGGGTGTGTGTGTGTGTGTGTGTGTGTGTGTGTGTGTGTGTGTGTGTGTGTGTGTGTGTGTGTGTGTGTGTGTGTGTGTGTGCCGGCCCACCTTGAGGTCCCTGTGCATGAGCCCCTTGCTGTGCAGGAAGTCGACGGCCTCGGCGATCTGGAGGAAGATGCCCAGACACTGGCTGTGCTCCCTCTGCTCCGGGAGGCAGCGCTGGGCCATCCAGTCCTTCAGGTTCTCCTTCCGACAGAGCTGCATCTGGATGTACAGGTACACCTGGGGACCGGGGAACACAGGATCAATACAGGATAGTATAGTATATCTGTCATCAGAAAAACGGTGATCACTCAATACTTCAAAAACACAGAGAACTCCAACCTGATATTGGTGTTTATTCCATTTTATATGACGATCTATATTGTTGTAAACTCTTTTAAACTCCTTTATAATACTAAATACTGTAAATGTTACAGTATAAAAAGTTTAGGATTCATTTATTATAAATTAAATAACTAATAACTTAAAATTACTAACTTTAAATTGAGATTTACTTTCATGTCTTTTTACAGAAGTAGGTGTTGCAGTTATTTTTTTAATGTTGCAACCTGAAGACAAACAGTAAAGTACCAGTACACAGTAAAGTAACAGTAGAGTAATAGTAGACAGTAGAGTGACAGTAGACAGTAAAGTACCAGTAGACAGTAAAGTAAAATAAACAGCTTATATAAAGTTTAAAACCGCTGCAGCCTCATTGACCAACCAGCATCGAGTATTCAACCACGCCGTGTGATAACTAGTAATAACGGTTAAATCCATTGGCTGACCTTGGGAGAAGGCTGAGGCCGCTGGGCCGGAGGGGTGGTGGGGAGCGCCAGGGTGAGGGAGGTGGGCCGGGGGGGAGAGGAGGAGCAGCGTGGCGGGGCGGGTTCCTGCCCTCTGGTGTGAGAGGAAGAGGAGCTGGCCTTCTCGGTCAGTGTGCCGGGAGTGACCACACCAGAGACGGAGTCTGTGTCGGCGTCGGCGTCGGCGTCGCGGTCGCAGCCCGAGTCCTCGAACACGATGTCGAAGGAGGAGGAGGTGCAGTCGCTGGGGCCGCGGTGGGAGCACAGCTCGAAGGAGTTGGGGGTGTCGGAGGCCTCGGGCTCGGCCTGGCTGTCCCTCTCCGACATCAGGCTGTCCTGGCCCAGCAGCGGGTAGAAGGACAGGCCGCCGACGCTGCCGGAGAGCAGCGCCCGCTCATCCACAGACGCCTCCAGGCCGTCGGCCCCGGGGCCCGACACCGGAGACACCGAGCTGGACACCGGCACTTTGACGGACAGCGCCTCCATGTGGTCGGGGAGGCTCATTGGCCAGTCGGTGGTACTGAAAGAGAGGAAAGAGAATGGTTGCTGCCAAACTAACCAGTGACTCTGTTTTCTTTGGTTTGATCCATGAAGGAATTTTTTACATTTACTATTTTTGAATTTGGTTCCTTTAGGTTTGTAAACCATCCAGAGCCTGCAAACAAAACTCACATGGACTCACAAATAACTTGGGCTAGGCTCTCATCTGGCCAAACGAACCCGAACAAACGGAGGAAACGCTCCAGAGTTGGAATAAACCTCCAAACATGTTTGGTGTGGACAAGTCCTTAAATAAACTGACATTTTAACATCAGTCTTTTTCAGGGTATAAAGCTATTCTGTCTGAGTAATTGTACTTATTGAGTGGATATATTCCCCCGGTGGAAAACGGACCCCCTAACCCCGTGGCGCTGCCGGTGCCATGCTGAGCTAACACAGGATAACCCGTCCCAAAGCCCTGGCTTACCTGGTGTCTTTGAGCCACCGCTGGTCCATCTCCTCCTGCCAGCCCTCGGGGGGGCTCTCCTGCCAGGCGTTGAAGTAGCGGATGATCCCCGGGTGCTCCAGCTTGGCCAAGGCCTTCACCTCCCGCATCACCTTCTCACGAGCAAGCTCCCTGACGGGTGGGTGAGAAGACGATGTGGCTTTAGGGATCAATACACGCCATTATTCACAGTATTTTCCAGGATTTGAGGTTCTGGACACTCGACTGCCAGTCATTTGTAGTGACAGATCACATCCCCTGACTCATTACTGACTGAGTGTAACCTTTTGAATGGAAAATGGTTTCAGTTCCTCTTCCCTCATTGACTGGAATGAAAGTGAAGTGAAACCCGCCTCGATAAACCAAAAGCTCAATAAATACTAGGAATGAGGATGATGACATGACTCAGTTATCCGCTGGGCGATGAAGAGTCGCCACAGTAGAACACAAAGTCTTCATGGCTCATCAACACACATTTTTATATAATTTTATGAAACTAAAAAATTAAATAATTAAGCCATTGAGGTTTCCGGACTGTACAAGGCTTGTATGTTTTATAATAATTAATAATAATAGAACTGTCAATTATGTCTTTTTACATAATCCTAACCCTACCATCATAATAATAATAACTTTATTTGTATGGCGCTTTGTGTCTGAAAAGCGCCATACAAATAAAGTTATTACTACTACTACTACTACTACTACTACTACTACTACTACTACTACTACTACTACTACTACTACTATTTAGATCAATTGTGAAATTAGTCCCAAATTCCCATCCCTGGCAGTCACAGTAAAGAAAACAGCGATGCAGGAACGGTCCGCAGGCTCAGGGGAGGAAGTGGCGGTGTGACCGGGCCGGGCTGTACCTGTTGGGCAGGCGGATCCTCTTGATGGCGTAGTTGCAGTCATCCACTTTGTTACGGGCTTCAAACACGACGCCGAACCCCCCGCGGCCCAGGCACTGCACCGGCTCAAAGTCAGTCAGGTACCTGCGAGAGATACGTTCACAGTCAAAAGAAGGATTACAGTCCACTCGCCCCCCCGCTGTTATTGGGTGTCATCGTATGCATCAAGATTTCTAACACCGGGAACCCTTAGAAGTCGAGCGCACCCTCAGACCCTGGTGCTCCATGAGGATGATCAAATGCTGCCTTCAGGTGCAGAAAGAACAAGTAGAAATTCTCCTTTGTCTCTATAACCTTACTCAACCACCGAAGCCAACACACAACAACCACAATGCAGGACGGAACAACGACGTGAATGGACTGGGACATTTTTCCATCGATCTTTTCTCAATCTTTGTCTCTTCTATGGTGCGTGAGCCCTTTTGAATCGGATGCAGAGGAACAACAAAGTATTATCTCATGTCCACGGTGCTGTGGTCTTTGAACGCAGCTTAGCGTTCCCGCAAGATTGTGCCTGTCAAAACCTCTCACAAGTGAATCACGTTGTTTGTGTGTGTGTGTGTGTGTGTGTGTGTGTGTGTGTGCTGCATTAGCTAACAGTGGAGAATCAGCATGTTGGGTACCTCAGGAATAACAAGGGGGGTTGCTGAAGAAGACTCATTAAAATTGCAAAACATGGTGAGAAAAAGCGGCAAATCAAAGGGTCAAAAGCATCTTATTTAGTAGAGCATCTTCCAGATCAGCATCCATGTTTACGTTCTCAAGGTAATAAAAGAAACCAAGTTGAAACATGTTTAGTTTGTACCATCACAACCTCAGACTGTAGTACAGATCAGATCAGCAACTTGATGGTTTGATCTGCTGAACACACTGAAGTGAGAAACCACTAAGCTACATCTATTTGCAGGCTTGCACACCCAATCCAAGCATCCCTGCTCCCGCTCCCCTGGGGGTTGACGCTTTGTTTTTTTAGGAAATGTGTGGGCACATCTGCTGCAGGACTTCCTGCATCCTGATCTCCATCTCCCTCCTTAATGATCCTGACTCACGCCGGCCTCAGCTGCTCCAACAGCTACCAGTTTTTATTTAGGGAAGAGTCTCCAGCCAAGCAAGTCACATTGATTGCGGCACTGACTTTAAAGGAAAGGAGGAGGCTGGCTGGGTGGGTGGGTGTGTGTGTGTGTGTGTGTGTGTGTGTGTGTGTGTGTGTGTGTGTGTGGTGTATTTGTCATTTTAGGGTGGATCAAAAGCAGAGAATGTGCAAATGATGACAGTGGGAAAAAAAACAGCGATATAATCCAATCCTTGCTGGGACGAACCACATTATTCAGCTCATGAATGTAAACATGTGAATGGTATGGATCGGGCCTGGAGGTCAGCGGCAGCCCGTACATCACGGCTGCTGGTTAGAAATATGTGGGTCGTCCAAATAAAAACAACAACATTTCAGCAATGTGCTGACAGTGACGTAAAGTGATACCCCCGGCCCGGGCAGATGCTACTGGGCAGGGCGGCGTGGGGCAGGGTGGGGCCTGCGGGGGCCAAGGTCATTTTCATTTGACGGCAAAACAGCTGAGCTATCCAATCACACAATACTACGACTCATATCTCCCCATCTCTGCCTTGTCCTATCGAGGCAGCCTGGAAGACCAGCGGTCACCATGGTAACAGTGCTGATTTCTGTAGCTACACCTTAAAGAGTGAGACTCACGTGTGACTTTTTTAGTGCGCGAGCACAACAACGCTGAGGATTCGTGCAGCTCAGTCATGCCGAGGCATTTACACATAGCAGGTTGCAGCTCAGTTTCACAGGATGATATTGATGTACCTGGACACATAGGCGCTGGAGCGGGTCTCCATGGCAACAGGCTCTTTGGATTCCTCAACCTCAAGGTCAAATTTGCTGTCTGTCTGGCACTGTGTCTCCGACTCCTTCCGTTGCTTCGGGAGAGAAGAGATACTATAAGACACAATAGTACTGTAGTACTTTTAATAACAAATACATTTAAAAGGCTTTGACGTGCTGGGAAAGTTTTTGAGCAACACAGTTTGTTTGTTTTAAATTGAGAAAAAGTTCCCTGTGGAATCAACGGTGAAGCAACTTTGTTCATTTTCAAATGTCGCTCAATAAATTACCCATAAATCACAGCCTTAGGGGAGTGATACACAGAGCAACATTTGGGGCAACTCTGATAAATTGCCCTGGATTGACTGTTGCCAGGAAACTTTAGATTATTGTCCCTGTCACTTTCTTGTCTGTTGCTGGGAATGTCGTCCCTTCATGTCAGCCCTAAAAAAAAGTCATGTCACTAAAAAATGTCATGTCACTCTGATCCTGTCATGTAGAAAATGACCACACTTCCAAAACGTTGCTTGCAGTGTGTGAACGCTCACTAACAGCATATCACAAGAACAACCTCCAGCACAATCCACTGGGATGGTATTCAAACCAGCGAGCGGTCTTACCCGAACGTAGGCCACGGGGGCGGGGGGGTGGAAGAACTTGCGGACGATGTAAGTGGTGGCGGCGATGCAGAAGACGATGGTGCCGAGGATTTCCTTCCACCAGGGCAGCAGCAGGACGGGGTCCTTCCTCCGGCGGCTCTCGGCCCCGGCCCCGTTCCTCTTTATCAGGCTCACGGCACTATCGCGCTTTCCCCCGGTAGCGCTTGCTGTAGGGGAAATAGTAGCCGTTGTCTATGGGAAGGAGGGAGAAAACACCGTTAAATAAATAAACACCCACGTCATGTGGTTCATCTAGGTCCAGACCCGGCGCTTACCGTAGGGGTACTGGAGGATGGACAGGGCTCCGTTGCTGTACTCTTCATGGGAGAACTTGTCGTTGTTCAGACACTTGTCGAACTCTTCAGAGCCGACCAGGATGGGTGTCCGAGACGGGGAATCTGTTCGGGACAACAGGACGGACCTCGTCAAATACAGTTCTTTGACCTTGGTCGGCATAAGGTGGCCTTGGAGCGTTATTGGGCTGAGCAGGGCCTCGACTTCCAAAAGCATTTACAGCACTAAGATCTTCTGAAACTACTGGCTTACAGTGAAACAACAACAATCTTGGGGGTGTCACACAGTAAGGGGAATGAAGATGATCAACGCGCTGAGCAACAGGGAGAACGAGATGTTATGTGATTATCCTTGGCCACTGTTCTCCCAACCAGCTGCCCTGTGTTTGACTGCCTTCGGTACTAAATGGTGTTGGGAACCAGACACAGACGGACTTACGGATCAGAGGCTTCCATTTGACGATGGGCAGTGGAATAACATCCTTCTCTGATCCGAGGGCTTTGGACGGGAACTTCTCAGCGTTCCTCACGGAGGACTGGAGGTAGAGCTGTCCCTGGAACATCCCTGACACACAGAGGAAGAGTGAGTTACACCCTCTTCACACGGGAGGAGCGTTATGTGGCGTCCTCATGAAATTAATGAAGTAACCCCGACACATTCACACTGGATAATTCACAAGGTGTACAAGGTTGAGATTTCACAATTCGTCACCTTGATTCAATAAAGCATAAAAGCTCCCGCTATAGATTACACCTCTGCCTCAATTACTCATCACAAGAGGAAGGAAGAAATTGCCCATCCACCTTCCTCGTTTCTAAAGTGTCTACCTGCGAACTTGATCCTGGACGAACTTGGTTCTCTTAAAACCAAAAACATTTTAAGAGAAGAAATTTAGTTGACCCAAGTTGAAAATAACTAATATATATTATTATTTTAACCTTTATCTACGAATGCTTCGTTGAACTACACAGCCATGCAGTGTTTGCCCTGTATGTGTAACGTACCCAGGTAAACGCTGGACTGGGTGGCTCCCCGGGCCTCCTCCATAATGTCCTCGTCCTCCTCCTCCTCAGTGTCGGACTGGCTGCTGTAGGTCGTGTCGTCAAACAGGCTGATGGGCGTCACCTTCCCCCCGCCCACCAGCCAGGCCGAGGCGATGGGCGTGCAGAACTACACGACACAAGAGATTAGTTTAGATATTTTATTGATCTCCAGAGTCCAAGTTCATCCATCATACGGACACTTAATGTAAAAGCTGCACTTTGAAAACTGAAGCTCAAAATAAGGTAATGACACACAGCATGCTCGTGTTTCCTAACCCGGCCCGTCTGGATCACTGGGTCCAAAACAAATCAGTTTCCAGTCCCCGTAACTTCAGCTCATCATGACGGACTTGTCTGCACTCGTCATAATTTCAAATAGCTGAATGTGTCAATATCCATGTCCCTATACCCATAAAAGTGTTTTGGGGTCGTTTCCTGTAGTTGGTTTGGACAGACTGCACCACAGTGGGCTTGGAAGAGGACCGAGGACCCTTTCTGCCGTCTTGGTGCAGTTATTTGGTGCCACCCGAGTTCGAATGGCGTTGTTCTCGCCTGCCCAACTGAACCGGACTAAAGGGTTAAGCGCTCCAAACATGCTTGGTGTGAACGCGCCCTAGATGAGTGGTTCAGATGGACGTTGAACTGAAGAACATCTCACCTGGTGTTCCCAGACCAGCTGTCCACCAGGCTTGGTGCTGAAGGCCATGACCTTCCAGTCAGGAACGGACACCTTGATAACCAGGTCCAGGTTCTGGTTCTGCTGTTTCTCCGGCTGCTCCCTCTCCTTTGGTTCGTCGATGATGACCCGCTGGCTGTCCCGGCGCTCCTCCCTCCAGGCGTCGCCGCTCGCCACCTCCCCCTCCAGGAAGTTTATCGCCGAATGTATGTCGGGAACAAATTTGAGCTCAAAGTTTCCGACGCTGAAGTTCCACCTGGGATCAAGAGGAACAGGACAGGTTGACAGAACCACTACAACTGTAAATGCAACTATTATTTTTATTGCAATAGGTTATAGGTGATGAACCATTATATCAAGTTACAGTACAGAGCTCATGTCACCATCCTAACTTTGGGTAAACTCACATGTTTCATTCCAATATGAGATATCCATCAACTGAAAAATGTTCCACTGACCCATATAAAAATGATGGCTTGAGAGTGAAACCACGGATGGCGGTGACTGACTGACTGACTGACTGACTGACTGACTGACTGACTGACTAACTCACTTCTCCTGTCCCGACCGGGGCGTGACGGCTCGGACGGTCTTCTGGGTCCTCTGCAGCAGCAGCACGTCTTCGGCATCCATCTCATCCTCCCCCCAGCGGCTGCAGCCCACCGCTGAGCAGATGTACCGCAGCTGAGACACCGAAGGGAAAGGACAAAGGATGTGTTAACGTGGGTAATAGTACAAGAGGAAGAAGTCCTGTTGACCGATTAACAGAAATACATCGTCAAGTCATATGGAGTAATCACTTTCTCTTCTAGCATTGTACAGGACTTGGACAGGAAACAAAACAAAACAGCAGCCAGAAGTAATGGAAGGGTTAGTTTTGTTTCAGAGGTATTCCTCACTGCTCTAGCATCCTGAAGCAGAAACACCCGACACCCTAAAATCCAATTAAGATGTTTTGAAGAGAGACGATATAACCTCTCCCCGCAAGAAAGTTAAACTAGAACAATTCTTAAAAGGAAACACATTCGAATGGCCTCAAGATGTTAGGAAAGAGTACTTAGTGTAGATTTCAGACCAAAACAATTCTGATTAAATGTGTTTCAAAGCTGCACTAAAGATCTTTATGTAGAAATGCATCAGTCTTATCGTCCCAACTCAGCGGGGCAGCAACAGAGAGGAGCGTCCCATCCCCCGACACATCCGCCCCATTTGTCCAAATTAAATTCTGGTGTCAGATATGAACATTTCTCTGCCCACAGGAAGTGACAAATCTACACTTTAGAGCAAAACACAAAGCAGCAGCGAGCCAGCGTGCTGTGTGCCGTTTACTGACATCATGTTCTATAGTTTCTGGGTATTGAATTTCAGTTGTTTTTCCAGAAGTCACCTCTCACATGCAGAGTTGCCCAGCGCAGCATTAAACAACAAAAAGCTGCAGGAAAAAAACAAAACAAAAAGCAGGGATACTGTTCTTTAAATAATCCATTAATAACTATAATTAACAATTAATAATAGGTTTTAATGTACATGATGCGACTGACCTTGCCGCTGTACGCCCCCAGGCCGTAGGTGGTGAGGGACTTGCCCCCCACCAGGACGGTGTCCTCTCCGACGCGGTAGGACGACTCCAGCAGGGAGTCCACGCTGAAAGGCACGGCCTCCATGCTCTCCCGGTCCCGGTTCCACTGGAACAAGCCGCCGTCCAGCGATGGGATGAACATCTTATTGCCAAACACCTGCATGGACAACAGGAGGGAGGGAGGGTGATGCACTTCTCTCTACTCTCTGTATTTAAAGAGCATTCATGTACACTGCTGCGCCGGCAAAAAATACTCTGGTTATTAATAGTGCTTTGTAAATACTTTTGACTTGAAATAAGCTGGAAGAAAACAGGAAAACAGGCAGGAATTCCTTAAATTTCCTATTGAAATCCTGATAAAAAAAAAAAAAAGAGGAAACAAGGAATAAGAATCATCCTTCAACATGGTGAATGTGCACTTTACTTGGTCTATAACCCATAGGATGTCTTGCACTGTGTGTTACAGACACTTAGCTGACACTCCTATCCAAAACAACTTCCATGCAATGAGTGAACTAGTAGGGGTTGAGTGCCTTGCTCAAGGACACTCTGATAGGACACACTGGGTGTTACAGGCGTGGAACCTAGGACCTTTATTCTGTCTGACCACCAGGCC